>JAXQJV010000401.1:0-20863 GCA_037042255.1 Penicillium sp. PG106-07D
CATGTTAGTCAAACTGTTCAGCTGCAAACGCCAAGGTTTAATAGTAAACATCTGGAATGAACTCACGTAATGCATCATTATAGGACATCGGAAGTGCTGACCGAGTATGATAGGATGACTGGGGTACCAAGCTTCGAGTTGGAACTGCGCTCTCACTACTCATTGGTGCAAAAGTCTGTACCCGTCTGATCCTTGGTTGTCTGTAATTTAGAGCTAACGTTTTATTGTTCTAGATCCTCAATGTGGAGGTTCCTTTCTACTTCAAGAACATCGTCGACTCCATGAACGTCGATTTCGCGACCCTTGGTGGAACGGCATACACTGTGGCAGGCTCCATGATCATAGCTTGTGAGAACTCACTTTCAGCAGAGCTTAGAAGGATGCCGCTGACAATGCTCGACAGATGGCGCAACCCGCATTGGAGCCACTATCTTCCAAGAACTGCGCAATGCAGTCTTTGCCAGTGTCGCGCAAAAGGCGATTCGCAAAGTCGCTCGAAACGTGTTCGATCACCTTCTTCGCCTGGACCTCAACTTCCATCTCTCACGCCAGACAGGCGGCCTCACGCGGGCCATTGATCGTGGAACGAAAGGTATCAGCTTCTTGCTGACGTCAATGGTCTTCCACGTGGTGCCAACTGCACTCGAGATCTCACTCGTGTGCGGTATTCTTGTAAGGATTCAATCTGGTTGGTATGACCTCTCGCTTATATTCTCTCTAGACGTACCAATATGGCTTCCAATTCGCCGCCATTACCGCTACCACCATGGTAGCATACACAGCATTCACCATTACCACCACCGCCTGGCGCACAAAGTTCCGCCGACAAGCCAATGCCGCCGACAACCGCGGCGCTACCGTCGCCGTAGACTCACTGATCAACTACGAGGCCGTCAAGTACTTCAACAATGAGAAGTTCGAGGTCGCCCGCTACGACAAGGCTTTGAAGAATTACGAAGACGCCTCTATCAAGGTCACCACCTCCCTGGCATTGCTGAACTCTGGCCAGAACATGATCTTCTCCACTGCGCTGGCCGCAATGATGTATCTGGCGGCCGACGGCGTGGCAACCGGTACGCTGACAGTCGGCGACCTGGTCATGGTCAACCAACTGGTTTTCCAGCTCTCCGTGCCACTTAACTTCCTTGGCTCGGTGTACCGTGAACTGCGTCAGTCTCTGCTGGACATGGAGACACTGTTCAACCTGCAGAAAGTAAATGTCACCATCCAGGAGAAGCCCAATGCGAAGCCTCTCGAATTGAAGCGCGGCGGCGAGATTCGCTTTGAGAATGTCACTTTCGGCTATCACCCTGACCGTCCGATCCTGAAGAACGCGACGTTCACGATCCCGGCTGGGTCCAAGTTCGCCATTGTCGGGCCTAGTGGTTGCGGCAAGTCGACCATCTTGCGTCTCCTCTTCCGTTTCTACGACACCCAGTCCGGTCGGATCTTGATCGATGGACAGGATGTTCGCGATGTGAGTCTCGACAGCCTCCGGCGGGCCATTGGTGTGGTGCCTCAGGATACGCCACTCTTCAATGACACGATCGGACACAACATCCGCTACGGTCGGATCGATGCGACGGACGAAGAGGTGCGCCATGCTGCCGAGCGCGCCCGCATCAGCCAGCTGATCGAGCGGTTGCCGGCGGGGTACGAGACCGCGGTCGGCGAGCGCGGCATGATGATCTCGGGCGGCGAGAAGCAGCGGCTGGCGATTTCGCGACTGTTACTGAAGGACCCGCAGCTGTTGTTCTTTGATGAAGCGGTAAGTGCAAGGTCCTTGTTCTATTGCGTCGATTCGGGATGACCAAAGTATGCGTAATGTGACTGACTCCGCCGGGGAATGATATAGACGTCAGCCCTGGACACCTACACCGAGCAGGCCCTCCTGCAGAACATTAACAGCATTTTGAAAGAAAAGAGCCGCACCAGCGTCTTTGTCGCGCACCGGCTGCGGACGATCTATGACAGCGACCAGATCCTCGTGCTCAAGGATGGCCAGGTGGTGGAGATGGGGTCACACCGGGAGCTACTGGATTTGGAGGGAGTCTATGCGGAGCTATGGAATGGTAAGTGCAGCTATTCCACGAATGGAACTCTGGGGGAGGGAGAAGTGTCTATTAGGGTTTTGAATACGGTTTCTGACATGCCGAGTAGCCCAGGAACTATCGCTCGCGCACGAGGAGGTCGAGACGCAGCCAGGGGAGAAGAAGCTCGAGTGAAGCCGCGCGATCCAATCATTTCCATTGATGTCGAGCGTACATGATACATCATTCAGCCGGATGTAGCATGTTGCCATGTGGGTAGATGATAGACAGGTTCATGCCATGCAGCCATCGTAATAGTGTAGCTCATGCGGAAGAGTCCACTTTGTATGTCAGGAGTCCTTGCGTCGAGACCACGCGATAATCCCAGCAGGAATCCACATGAAACACGGGCGCACGGCCTCGTTGCCAACCGTTCCACGTTCCACAGTTAACCAGCCCGTCAGCGTTGTCAAAAAGAACCGAGCAAAGTCTGGAAGGCGGGTCAGGAATCGCTAGTGGGCTGTTAGTGCCATGGGACATTCCAATCTTGCCCTATCGGGCTCCATTTCCCCCTGGCTAACCGCTGTAAGTTTAGCACGTTAGCAACAGCAGCTCCAGTCGTGTGCCGGTTCAATTTTGGCTGTCATGGTATGGACGCAATGTAGGTCGAGACTCGAAAGGGCCAAAGGGCTGACTAGACGGAGTAGAGTCGGCGCTAAAACAGTTGGCGTCGATTCCGCCCGCTGGGACCCTTCTGGACGCGGAGTTTTGCTTCGTTTGTTTGCGTTCTTTTCCACCATCACCTCCTCCTCCAGCGCTTGTCAACTTAGTTCCTTCCATTCCTTCTTATCGCCCTGCAAGCCACTCTTTTTCCGGGGCCACATTCCCGTCCACTCTTTCGAGTTTCGAGTTTCGACTGTCGCTCTCGTTCTCCCACCCCTGTCAGGCTGTTCGCTCACATTCCTTGCGCCCGCCAAAAGCCAATCCAATCCCACGTTGACCTGCAACCCCCTTCCAGGTTCGCCGGACTGTGTGGCTTCCTTGTGGCACCAGTTCCACTCCCCTCGTGCGCTTCCCCCCCTCCGCGACTGCCAATATACAAACCCCCTCCCTCCGCAATCTACCCCCTTTTCAGCATTTTTACCTGCATCTGTGCTGCTGTATACCTGTGTGCTGGTGAGAACCAACCCATTCGAATTGTATAGCAGTGATTGAGTGTGATAGGGCTGACCAGCTTCTACAGTAACACTTGAAATCTTGTCCTTCCGCTGCCGTCCATACCTGTCAACCACGTTACGTTCCCCCTCGCTGCATGTGGGAACGATTGGCGCCGCGCTTCCGTATATAGAACTCGCCAGGCACAGACACGAGACACGCAATCGACCGACTCGAGAACTTGTCCTTCACTTGGATTGAATCAATCAGCATAATCGCCAGATTTTCGCAACTACACCGTCACAATGGGTCTCATTGATAAGCTACAAGCCAGTATGTCGCACACAATCGCAGAGACAACCCTGCACGGCATCAGTCTCTAACATCTCTCCTTAGAACTCGAGCTGTACCGCCTCGAGCAGCGCTACGCCCGCCGCAAGCACCGCAGCACCTTCTCCACGGGCGCTCAATACGTCGATGGCGAATACGTCTACAATGGTGGCACCAACTCGCCCACCAGCACCGTCTCCAAGCACTCAACCGGCAGCTGGCGCCCATCTGCCCTGCGCGGGTCGCAGGAGTCGCGCTGGAGGTCATGAAGTGAATTTATGATTGCGCAATTTTTTTGTTTCAACTTTCAATTCCTTTATCTCGGCTCGGCCGATCCTAGCGCCTCTCATCTTTTTTCTCGACGCCTCCAGGCCATTCTTTGGCATCCCGCTCTTCGCGTGACGTACCTGCGAAGACCGATCCTGGCCCACACATCTTGACGACCCCGTGCTTAGTCGCCATGTCCGCTCCGTTGGAATGTTTTCTTTCTTCACTTATCTATCTGGGCTCTGTAGCGGTAGGAGCCTATGATTCTGGATGTTGATTCGGCGAAATTACCGCCAAAAATCTGGTTCATCTCTTCATGGCGGGTATGCACCTCGACTTTTGGGAAATGTCTACTTCATGTCTATGGAATTCTTCCTATTTCCTCCTTTCCTTTCTCTTTGCATTGTGCTATTGAGCATATAGCACTCTCTTTTTTTCCTTCTCCTGTCTATGTTATCAAGCTTGCATTGACGCTTGCCTTCCCTTTCTTGTTCATATTATATCTAGCATTAAGAATATCCCTTAGGGTTTTGACAATATCTACTGGCTTATTCCGGGAATTTGAAACCGATCCCTACTTTCAACTAATCACTCAACTATCAAATCAGAGCCACGCTGCACCATGTTGTCAATAATTCTAGCAACCGGGGGCCCTTGGGTCAGGCAAACCCAGCATATAAACGCTCGCAAAAGAAACGGCCGGTGGACCTATCAATGTCTGCCGTTGGTTCCCCGCATCCCCATTTCAATATAAGTGACGACTCTATGTTCAAAAGATATCTCCTGACAACGACTATACAAGGAAGGCTTTCCACGCCGCTGGAATTTGGCACGCTTGTCTCCCAAGTCTCGGACTTGAAAACTTCACTTTCCTTTCTTCCATCTTACTTTTCTTCCTACGCCGAGGCTGAACCTCAGGGACCTCTTTATCTGCTCTGCTCTTCTACCCTGCAGCTGCATCATTGTCATCCTGTTCATCTCCACAGCATTCATTTTCCACCCTTCTTATCTTCCATAACATCTCACTTGACATTACTGTGATACTCAACACACTTCACTTTTCTAATACCCTGGATTTTGACCATACAAAGTTAGATGTGTTAAGGCGACCAGGGGAATCATGCATAGATGTCGATGATTGAAGATCTAATGAAAAGGGCTGGGCCTAGACAGTGGAAGGAGAAAAACCTGTTGAGAAAGCCGGCATGGAAAACTCAGATATCATATCATAATATCAAATCATATAGGCTTACACGGAATGAAAGTATCACTTCGAAAGCCATGCTAGGTCTGTATTCTGCGATGAAGGGCTACAAAACACACAAATATAACTCGCGAAACAAAAGGCCGATAGATAAATCCAAACGAAGGATTTCCTCCTTAATTCCTCCATTTGCCGACTCCTTTCCGCCCCTTCCTCGTCAACCGAGCTCATCCTCCGTCTCGCTCATCACACATCTTGACCGACACCACAATGAGCATGAGAGCTGCCCAATTTGTCTTCTCCACGCCCGAGCTGGCGGCCCAGATAATCGGGTAGGTCACTAACATCTTGCCATACATCCCTATTCGTGGTGCAGGGCCTCCTCATCCCAGCGCATTTACATGTGCAACTCTCGCCCGATGCGCACGCATCAACTCTCTGTGGCTCCACGAAGCCTAACGCCATCTCTGGCAACTGCCAAAGCAAATCAACGCCGGTTCATTCAGAAACCGTTCCGCTGCTCGGCCCCAAATCTACGCCCACTTCGTCAAACACATCTTCCTCTTCTGTGAGCCCCAGCACCATGGGTGGTTGAGTCAGCAGACAAGGATCCTGAAGGACGTCAACTTTCCCAACGCTCGCAGCGCAACTCTGCAGATTCTGTCTTTTATCAACAACCCTTTTGTTTCTCTGTCTATGCCCCTGCCGTTGAGATCCTCGATCTCCATGTCCACATATGGGTTTAGGCTTCCTGAGTTGGCCCAAGACTCGTGCCCTCCATACCATGCCTTACGTGCCTTCGTCATGATCGTAAATGAGATCTCACATAGCTGGTATGACGGAAAAACCTCTCAATAAATTGCGGTGTGTGCTAGAACGGATCGTTGTATTTGCACATCGGGAGCGAATCCATCGCTTATTGCCATGTAAGTAGACGCGGAGCCCGGACACGAGCAAGTTCGGTCTCGTGAGCAAGTCTAAATAGCCGTCCAAAGTCAACTAGTGTCAATTCCTGGAAGCTATGGATCAACTTTTGAATCCCCTGAGTCCGAATAGACTGAAGGCCCTTGAAAAAATGTCTCGGCTTGCTGAGAAGACGATATTAGACCAAGCGTTACGGACATATTCCGCTTGACTCGACATCTCGTTTTCTGCGCGCAAACGGCTATAGGTACTCCAGCTGTATGACGACTCTCTATTTTGATACTGACCCATGCCCCAACAACAGAAATTCAGTACCGAGGGAGGCAGTATTCTCTTGTGCTCTATCGGTGGCTACTTAATGCTGGGATAGGTGGCTTCCCAGCCCGTTATCCAATCTATCAGACTTCATATCCTGTCTGGTCGGTCTATAAGGTATGCAAACTGCTGCAGCAGGGAATAGGTCAGATAATGTCAAGGACTGACCGTTTCAAACGCGTTGGACCAACCGCTAATTGTTAATCTCTAGGAAACAAACTCCTCCCCGGCTCGAGATCTCCGTACATATAAACAGAAAGCGTGGTGGCTTTTCCACTTACTCAACATTTCGTTTACAATGCGACGGAGCTCAAACTTGGCCTTCGGCAAATTGCTGTCTATATCCGCTCGGGGCGTGCACTCGCTCGTAATTGTTTGGATCCTTTCAGCGCCTCGGTGTCATATGTGCTGGACGAAACTGATATATGAGCACGCCCTGTCGGGCCCGCATCCCGAGAGCCCACCACCAAACGCAGCAAGGCCCCCACGGAGAGACCGTGGAGAGGCCGCGGCGCAGTTCCGCCTGCCCGGAGCTAAGCGTTCGGAGTCCACAACGGGATTTCATGGACCTTCAGTGGATAGTCAAGCAGGTCTAATGTGGAGACGAGTTCATTGGTGCAGTCTCTTTGTCGAATCTTGACTCTTCGTGGATTATTAGTGGCCCTCATGCCATTCCAGGATCGTACTCGGAGTTTAGCCTGGCACAATGGCCGAAGCCGAGATCGAGTCCGATCGCATCGGGGGGCCTTTTGTTCTCGTTCTTGGGCTTTTCTGGCAGTCGCTGGTGATTGTCCGTTCTTCTCGTTGTTTTCATATAAGGCTGTTCCTGCTCTTTATCCTCATCTAGATCATCGACAAACCATTATTCGGACACTATCGACTGTATTCAGGCTGCAAAGCAGATCGCTACCCGGGGTTAACTGCCGCGGCTGGTTTTAGAGTTTCCAGTCTTTCAAGTTTCCTTGTCTTTCATCGTGGTGGATTATCAATCACCCAGGTAAGTCAAGTCGCAGCACGTCGCATCGTGCTTGGGGGGTTCGAGAAAATATCCCAGTCAAATGGACACATACTCTTACTATATTCGGGCCTACCTATCGAGATTCCCTGATATTCACTGCGATTTGAAAAATCCTCAATCTGAGCAATATGTCATGATGTTCACAAGCTTCTAATGCATTCGCTGTCGTACAGATACCCCGTGAACCCAGTCGCATGACTTGAGATTGGATACAAACTCACAAATAAGAATTGGACGAAAGCTTTTTCCACTGTTGTCTTTGAACGTCAAAATTTTTGGAAAATGGCTGTCGAAAACCAACATGCAACTCCTTCTATAGACAGTTCCGCCACAAACATTGCGCCGTCGGACATTTCAACACCAGCCATGAGCGATCAAGTGAATGATGATCTCGAGAAGGGAAACCGCACAGCCGAGCCCGTTGACTCTGAGAAACATGATGTCAACGTCGAGCCCCTAGCAGAGAAAAGTGAAGCTGTCACTCCAGCTCCGGCTGGTTCTCCAGGTCCTGGCCCTCCACCAGACGGAGGACTTGAGGCATGGATGTCTGTATTAGGAGCGTTCTGTGGATTGTTCGTCAGTTTTGGCTGGATCAACTGTATGTACAACCAGTACCATTTTCATTTTGACGCATTACTGATTGTATCAGGCATCGGCGTCTTCCAAACGTACTACGAGAGCCACCAACTCCGCGACATGTCCACGAGCACCGTGACATGGATCACATCGTTGGAGACATTTGTCATGTTCTTTGCCGTAAGTCTCAGAGATATCAACCGAATATCAACCCCACCCAACACTAACATCAACCCTATCAGGGCCCGGTCTTCGGCACCCTCTTCGACAATTATGGCCCCCGCTACATCCTCCTAGGCGGCACATTCCTCCACGTCTTCGGTCTCATGATGGCCTCCCTCTCAACCGAGTACTACCAATTCATCCTCGCGCAAGGAATCTGCAGCCCCCTCGGCGCAAGCGCCATCTTCAACGCCAGCGTAAACTCCGTCAGCACCTGGTTCGCCAAACGGCGCGCCTTTGCTCTCGGCGTCACAGCCTCCGGATCCAGCCTGGGAGGCGTCATTTTCCCCATCATGGTGTCGAATCTGATTCCAAAGGTCGGATTCCCTTGGGCCATGCGTATCTGCGCGTTCTTGATTCTGGGTATGCTGGGGGTGTCCAACGTGACCCTGAAGTCGAGGCTGAAGCATACGGTGAAGCCGTTCAATATTATGAACTTTGTTCGTCCGTTGCGGGATGTGAAATTCGTCGTTACGGTTGCTGCGGCCTTCTGTTTCTTCTGGGGCATGTTCCTGCCTTTTACGTTTGTGATTACTCAGGCTATGCGGTACGGCATGTCAGAGCATCTGGCGCAGTATCTCATTCCCATTCTGAATGCTGCTAGGTAGGCCCTCCTCTCCAGAATTCCTATCCTCATCCTGGTGAACATCTCGACAGCTAACACTTCGCAGTATCTTTGGCCGCACTTTACCCGGCTACCTCGCCGACCGTGTCGGCCGATTTAACGTAATGATCATCTTCAGCTACCTCTCCGCCATCCTCGTCCTAGCCCTCTGGCTGCCCTCACGCAGCAACGCCCCCGCCATCATCTTCAGCGCCCTGTACGGCTTCGGCTCTGGCGCTTTTGTCTCTCTCGCTCCCGCGCTCATCGCCCAGATCTCTGATCTGCGCGAGGTCGGTGTCCGCAATGGTACCTGCTTTGCGATTATTTCCTTCGCTGCTCTCACGGGTACACCGATTGGCGGTGCTCTGGTACCTGACGTTTTGACGGGCTCGTATACACGGCTGCAGCTCTTCTGTGGTATTGTTATGCTTGCTGGCGCGACGTTGTTCGTTGTCGCGAGGATTGTCGTTGGTGGAATGAAATTGGGCAAGGTATAATGCCTCGGACAGACTGTGAGGGTCTGCTGGGGAGGCATTTTTGGGCTCGAGGTTTTGGGCCGGCTGCATTTTATACTAATTGGATCAAGCATTGAAGCATTGGTGTACATGCGAGATGGAAGCTTCACGGGACGGAGGAAAAATGATTATACGAGCATATAGAACATTAAATCTTAATTAAAGGAGTTGCTGTCAACATATAGCATGGGAAATTTTCGTGAGATGTGCTGTATTCTAATCTCGAATTGACCCTCAAGGGGATGACCGAGCGTTGAGACAGATTAGTTGAAGGATCTCTCTCTAAAGAACGACCTGCCAAGGGTCAGTCAATATCGCCCGTCGGTTACTCAAGTGGTCAAAGGCAAATCCAAATTTCCAAACCAGGCTCAGGAACTCCAGACATTCGGAGTGCCTCTACCTCTCCAGATTAAACTAATCAAATGAAAAATCTTCATTGTACTAGCAAAAGTAACTCCTGACAATAGCCAGACCATAACGCCCCAGCACCGACGCTGAAGGAAGATGCATAAAAACAAAACCGACATGACGCCCAAGTCAATGCCCAAAAACGTGGGGGGAAAATGCAAAAATCAAAATCAAAATCAAACCAAAACTCCATTCCGCATGTTCTCAACCGTGCGAACACCAACACCCTTCAAGGTGCTCAGTTCAGCCAGACTGCTCACCTGGAAGTGCGGCTGGTCCGTCGTCATCTCGTCCCCAGTACCCAAGGGCGCCTGGTCCATCTCACAGAGGCAGTCTACAATGGCCTCCGCCTTCTTGGCACCAACCCCCTTTAGCAACTTGATCTGGCTCACGTCCCGGGAGTTGATGATGGAAAGGAGGTGGATGGTTCGCGGGGAGACAGAGGGATCCTCACACTCATCCAGGGCACCCAGTTCGCCTCCGTTATAACGGAGAGCCTTGGAAGTAGCGCGCTTCTTTGGCTTTGGGAGAATGCTGTCCTCGTCACTCGAGAAACCGGCACCGCAATCTTTATCCAAGTAGTCCCGATCGAGATCTTCGGCCTGGCGCTTGCCCAGTGTGAGAGTCGGCTCCTTCTTGAGAGACAGCATGCTACCAAATCTGCCCTTGGGTGGCGATACATGGGCAACGGACTGACGAGGCTGAGGCTTCTCTTGAAGACGCTCCTTCAAAGCGGCGATCTTGGAGGCAAGCTTCTCATTGTGTGGGAAGTGCGGGAGAGCGAGCTGGTACATCTTCAACGCGGAGTGGTTCTCACCACGCGCCTGGTGCTGCTTGGCCATGAGCAGGTATGACAGACCCTCTGCACGAGCATCTTCGGTGCCTTCAATGCGTTTTTCAAGTTGTTCCAGCCGACGCTGAAGCTTCTCATTCAACTCGTGGACCTGGGTCTGCCTTGACTGCTCACTTATAGCCCGCACAGCCAAGATCTCTTCAACCTTTTTCTCGACTAATTCCTCAATTTTGGCCGCAGAGATATCACCGTAACTCATTGGTGGCGGAGCAATGCTTGGACGTGGGGCCTTCAACGTTCGAATTGAATGCGGCTCAGAGGAGAGAGACGTTTTCCTCGAGGCCTCAGCCTTTCGAATCTGAGCCACAGCTTTGGGCTGCGATCGGTCAGAGTAAACACTAAAAGCTTTCAGTGGCTTGTCTTCATCCTTCTTGACTGGGTCCTTGATGGCAGAAGCGGGCATGTTGACATGAACTGAAGCAGTGAGCGGCTGTAGTGGCTTCCGGTTTGCTGCCAAAGATGGCCGAACGGCAGGTCGAGCAGGGCCTTTGAAAATCGGGTCGTTCTCAACTTCTCGTACCTCGATCTTCCTCGTGCGGTTGGCAACATTCAGAGAGCTGATCGTGTCCAAGTGGTATGATCGGACTGGTGCAAGGTTGAGAATCATGACCGTCAGACCATTGTTCTGGCCCAATGATAGAATTCTGGTCATCTTGGATTCGCGATACGGGATACGGTGCTGTTTCTTAGTGATTGCCTCCACACACTGTGCCAGAACGAACAGACTCTTGTTGATGCTGGCCGACTCCACCATACGCTCCTTGTCATTCTCAGTTCGCCGGTTATCCTCCGAGCCTGCAAGATCAATTGCGGAAGCGGTGCTGATGCGAGTCTGCTCCGGGGTGGTGACCGTAATCTTTACTCCAAGAATTGCGTGGGAACGAGAGGAATGGGCATTCAACTGGCAGCCAATGTGTCAGCAATGCGAGCACAAGTCATAATTAACATCCTCTGACTAACCTTTGTCGCCGAAGTTGAGCGATTGGTGTTGGCCTGGTCATAGAGGGTCTCAAACTCCTTCAAGCTCGTACACGGCTTCTCCGTCAACCCACAAACCACCGTCTTGCCCCCATTATCCCGAAGAGGAAGCCCTGCCAGCGTGCGCTTTTCGGGTGGCTCAAATAAATCATACACCTTATCATTGTAGATCTCATAGTAGCTTAGAGAGACCTGGACGGTGGTCTCTCCGTTGCTGTCCTTTTCCATCTTCCGACTCCGTCTGTAGATGCCGCTCAGGAGACGGGGAATAACACCTCGATCCGCAAGGCTTTTGCCGCCACGCATCGTGTGCGTCTTGCCTGTTCCGGTGACACCGTACGCGAAGAGGGTAATATCAAATCCATTGAACAGGTGCTTGATCGTGGGGGCAACTATTCCAAAGGTTGGGGGGTGAGCGTTGATTATGGACATGCCACGGAGCCCCTTCACCAACTCCCAAATTCGAGAAGTCACTTACCCTCTGCATCGAACAGCTCTTGCTGTGTCACATTCGCGTCGTAGACCGCGTTGAACTGAAAAGTGTATTCCTCCCCTTCGTTCTTTGGGTTGGGAATGCGAACTACATTATCCCGATCCCTCAGCGCCGCCAATTTTCGGTCATCATTCAGGGACTCGCGCGACTTGGTCTCGGCGGTGCCAGCGGAGGCACCCGTGCGAAGAATGACATCGAGGTCCCGTTCGGATTTGAGGAGCGGTCGTACTCGTGCGACGACCCGAACGCTCATTGTGGCGAATCGCACATTCAATGTTGTTCCTCGAGCGTGCTGTGTTATCGAGACTTCTGGTCCAAGCTGGCAACCCCAGGCCCTCGCTGAATGGAGCGCAAAAACACAAATTCACAGAAAAGGACGAAAAAAAAAACGGATAAATCCTCCAAAAGAAAGAAAGGAAAGAAACTACCTACTGCGGCCGATGTCGATGCAAGATTGGAGATTGAAAGTGTGGAGGTGTTCGTGTGCAGCGGAAGACATTGTAGTGGGGTGTGTTGGCTGGGCAACCACCGGCCACATGCCATCTCACTCCCGGTGGATTATTGAGAAATGAACCGGAAGAGAAGCGCAGCACGAACTCTGACGAGCTTAACTCCAGCATGTTGCTATACATATGAATGCTATTTGATACTGATCCTGGTCTATTCAGGTAGTCTGTGCTATCTACGAGTAGGTATGAGCCCCGACTTCGGTAGTTGATTACAGGAGTACTCCTCGGATGCTGCCGTAAGGGTGGCTTCACAGCACGATTTATAACCAAGACAAGGCTTGAGAATTATGTTGCATCGTACATTAGGTTCGTCGATAAAGATTCAATGTTAATCATTACCTACCTATCATCATCCCTCAATAATTTTGCCAAGATAACTACCTCTTGGAAGGTCATTGCCTTTGTATACTTCGACTTGGCTGTGGTCGAGCTCTCATGTGGCTGCAACCCCGTGATTGGCTAGTCAACCGCAACCTAAAGGCCACCTTCGCCCATCACCGCCTCCTCTGCTCCTCTTCCCCCTCCGTCCAAGTGTCTTTGGTACGTGCTGACTCCATTTCTGTCTTCTGTTGCTTTTCTATAGACGGGATACCTGTGTTCACCGGTCCTATCTAGACCCCAAACTGGTCGATGGTCAAGCTGATTGTGGGGTTCTAGCGAAGCTGTCACCCGCGACCCCATCTCAACCACAACCACCCTCCCTCCGAAATTCGTCGCCCATCTCGACTCCCGATTCTTGTGGAGGAACCCGCTTTTAGATACTTCGATCGCTAGCAGATCCTCATGGCCGCTCCACAAGGGGGTTACCCTCCCCAGGAAGGGTATGCCCAGCCCGGCTATGTCTCCTCGGATCCCACACAACAGCAACAGCCCCCCGTTCCCCCGCATGGAGCGCCGGCCACTGGCGCTGCTGCAAAGAAGAAGAGAGCATACGCTGGTGAAGCTTTTGAGTTTGGTTCGGGTGCCAATGCTGCGCTGGGAGGTCAGCCCACCGCCGGAGGTGCCTACGGTGCCTATCCCCAACAGCCGCAAGCTGTGGGATATCAGCAGCCGACTTACGGCGCCGACCCAGCTCAGATGCAGCCTGCCGCCTTGGGTTATGCTCCTCCCTCGGACGGTGTGACGCAAATGACCCAGCAGTTTGGCGGCATGGGGATGAGTGAACCGCACCACATGCCCCCGCCACAGCCCCAGCCTGCGGTGCAGCCCCAGCGCAATGTCCAACTCAACCAGCTGTACCCGACGGACCTCATCTCTCAGCCCTTCAATGTCGCAGAGTTGGATTACCCTCCTCCTCCCATTATCTTACCTCCTCAGGTGCGTCCACAAGCTCCTTTGCGGCCGTGCGAGAACGGCCAAGTTAACTGACAACTCCGCAGACCAGCGTGTTCGAGTCTCCCACCGCCAATTGCCCCCCGAAATATATGCGGTCCACTTTGAATGCTGTCCCTACGAATAATTCGCTTCTCAAGAAATCCAAGTTGCCTTTCGCACTCGTAATTCAGCCGTACGCCGCTCTCCACGACGCCGAGGACCCTGTTCCAGTCATCCCAGACCAAGTTATTTCACGATGCAGACGCTGCCGATCCTATATCAATCCCTTTGTTACCTTCCTCGACCATGGCCACCGCTGGCGCTGCAACATGTGTAACTTGACCAACGACGTCCCCCAGGCCTTTGACTGGGACTCGGTACACCAGAAGCCTGCGGACCGCTCGCTGCGCGCCGATCTCAATCACAGCATGGTCGAGTTTGTTGCGCCTCAAGAGTACATGGTCCGACCTCCGCAACCACTGGTTTATCTTTTCTTGATCGATGTGAGCTATGCTTCGGTTACGAGCGGCCTTTTGGCTACTAGTGCACGCTGCATCCAGGAAAGTCTCGACCGGATTCCTAATGCAGACCGCCGGACCCGCCTGGGCTTCATCGCAGTGGACTCCAGCCTGCACTACTTTAGCATCCCCCGGGACGGCTCAGCCAGTTCTGACCCTCGAATGCTGGTTATCAGCGACCTCGATGAGCCCTTCCTTCCCATCCCCGGTGACCTGCTGGTGACACTGAGCGAATGCCGGGAGAACATCGAAACCTTCCTGAACAAGCTCCAGGAGATGTTCCAGAACACTCAGAACAACAGCTGCGCTATGGGTTCAGCCCTGCGTGCCGGTTACAAGCTGATCTCGCCAGTTGGAGGTAAGATGACGGTTCTAAGTGCATCATTGCCGAACATCGGCCATGGGGCGCTCACAATGCGTGAGGACAAGAAGGTCTTGGGTACGAGCAAGGAGTCTGCTCTCTTGCAGACCGCCAACTCCTTCTACAAGAGCTTTGCGGTTGAATGTTCCAAGGCTCAGGTGTCTGTGGATATGTTCCTCTTCTCGTCTCAATACCAGGACGTTGCCTCTCTTAGCTGCCTGCCCCGCTACACCGGTGGTCAGACCTACTTCTACCCCGGCTGGAATGCTGCCCGACCCGAGGATGCCATGAAATTTGCCCGCGAGTTCTCCGAGTATCTCTCTTCCGAGATCGGCCTCGAGGCTGTGCTCCGAGTTCGTGCCACCACTGGCCTGCGGATGAGCACCTTCTACGGTAACTTCTTCAACCGCAGCTCCGATCTCTGCGCGTTCCCTGCTTTCCCCCGTGATCAAGCATATGTTGTCGAGGTCGCTATTGATGAGACCGTGGCCAAGCCCGTTGTGTGCTTGCAGGCCGCCGTCCTCCACACCACCTGCAACGGTGAGCGCCGGATTCGCGTTATCACTGTTGCTCTGCCTACCACTACCAACCTGGCCGACGTGTATGCCTCGGCTGACCAGCAGGCTGTGGCCACCTTCTTCAGCCACAAGGCTGTTGAGCGTGCTCTGAGCAGCGGTCTTGAGCCTGCTCGCGAGGCCCTGCAGACGAAGATTATCGAGTTGCTGGCAACCTACCGCAAGGAACTTGCCGGTGGCAGCGTCAGCGGCAGCGGCCTTCAGTTCCCGGCCAACCTGCGCGGTCTGCCTGTCCTTTTCCTCGCTTTGATCAAGAATGTAAGTAATGCGATCTAACCCACAAGTCTGATATTGACAACTAATCCATCCTCTACAGCTCGGTCTTCGCAAGTCCGCTCAGATCCCGACGGACATGCGGTCCGCCGCCCTTTGCCTTCTGTCGACTCTTCCCCTGCCTCTGCTGATTCAATACATCTACCCGAAGATGTACTCGCTGCACGACATGCCCGATACTGCAGGTGTGCCTGACGTGCAGACTGGCGAGATTGTCTTGCCGCCTGCCGTCAACCTGTCGTCAGGCCGGGTTGCTTCATACGGTCTGTACCTGATCGACGATGGCCAGACGCAGTTCCTGTGGGTCGGCCGGGATGCCGTTCCCCAACTCATTGAAGATGTGTTTGGTGTGCCGGACAAGAATCAGCTGCGGGTGGGCAAGACGACTCTGCCAGTTGTGGAGAATGAGTTCAACCAGCGGGTGCGGGCGGTGATTGAGAAGAGCCGCGACCACCACTCCAAGGGCGTGGGCAGCATGATTGTGCCTCACTTATATGTGGTGCGCGAGGACGGCGAGCCTGGTCTGCGGCTGTGGGCACAGACCATGCTCGTAGAGGACCGGGCTGACCAGAGTGTCAGTCTGGATCAATGGATGACGACGCTGCGGGAGAAGGTATGATGACGACCTTGATAGTTCCTATCCGTTCTCTCAAAGTCTGATTTCTCCGACTGACGCCTTTTGCTCGAACAGGTTGTGCAGTAATATGCTCTTCCTTCTTGTATCTGCTCGTATTCTTCCCATATTCCTTGTCCCAGTTATCCAATAAATTCCCCAGCCTTCCACTTCTCATGAATCCCACGTGCCTCTCGACCTTGTTCCTCTTGCTCGCTCTCCCGCCTGTACCATTACGGATGAAGGGCTTGGATTTCTGATATTCCTGTTCGGGCATCCCCCCCTCTTTTTTGGAAGTAGACCAAGGGTTGTGTTCGTTTTCTCTTTCTTTTCTTTTTCTTATCTCGTCTGTTCTCCTTATAGGGCGCCTAATCACCCGCCGAGTCCTGACCATCTACGCCGACCACGAGTACTGTAGTTCCGAAAAATCGATGCTATGTGATATTTTTGTATCCCACGTTGCGCCTCAGCCTCAATAGTTTCATTAGTGCCTCATCCGCCGTGGTTAGTTTCACTAGTCCCGGAGGGTGTGCCACTTGTGTCTCGCCTGTAAAGTATGGGGAGAGGAGAGGAGAGTACTGTCCTCTGTCCTTCTTCGTAGCCCGTGTCTCTCCCGCCCAGATATTTCCTAACCTTTCTGTATCCATCTCTCTTTGGACACTCCCGTTTGATGCGCACGCCAATCAGACGCATCAGACACCGGTCTCTGGTGGTGAAACCCGGAGCAGGTGGGCTGCTCCAATCACCCGGCCATCTGAGTGGTCCGCAGGTGGAGACGGCCAGTCACTGTGATTGTGACCAGTTCCGACAGTAGCGCCGTTCAGTCGGGCTCGAGAGAGGAGAGTGAGCCATTTGGCGCTGGTGGCGGGAACTCTGTTTGGGAATTGGATATGTGGGAAAGAGAGATGGAGGGTGAGCTGCTGGGAACGAGGGTTATTCTGAGAGGTGCGGTGCTGTATTCAGTAGTTTGGAAAGAAGTTGGTTCGCAACTCTTGACTGGTTTCTGGATGTGTGGAGAAAAGGCTCCGGTCAGAGCCAAGGTTCACCACGAAATAAACAATAATATCAAGAAACTACCTCAGGGGATTGGGTTCAGCAAACGAGATGGCGAAACATTTAAACAGAATTAGTCTTGTAATAATAATTAACTATCTTCTTAGGGAATTCCAAGGCCTAGAAGTGTCCTTGGGGGAGAAAGTTGGAGCACAACTGGATAGATCCAAAGGCGATCACTTCTGTAGATCATACTTGGTATAGGGCCACAGGACCAGAACAGTCCATTCTCCTGATCCTGTAGCATGTCATAGTCTCACAAGCGCAGGAGCAACTACCATACCAAGTACCAATAGAATCCACAATAAGAATAGCAACCAGCCTCGTCAATCATAAAGGGAGCCCTATCCCCAAACCGAACCGAACCAACTGGTCGACATGCCCTACTCTACTGTATACCTTGCCAATCCTTCAGCCCAAGCTGACTACATCTTTCATTTCTTTTAGATCATTTGTCTAGTAATCATTTCAGATCATCTCGGATACTTTCTCTTGGTCTAATTAATCCCAATTAACCCATCCCCCTGTTCTTGTCTGCCCCACCACGCCCGACACAGCGGCCCGTGGCTGAGTCCCACTGTTTCCTCACTTCTCCCCACCTACACCTCCTATCTTCCAAACTTGTTCTTGACCTGAACACCTGCAAGACAAGCAGAACAACAGAGGGAGAGAGAAAAGGTACATATCAGGTACGTTGTCGTGGGCTCTCATTCATAGTAGCTCACTTGTGGCCACTGGCTGGGACTGTCACTCTCATTGTTTGCTGGCGATCACCCGCCAAACCCCGCCTCGGAACGGCTTCGTCTTCCTTCACCACATCCTCATCATCACCATCTTCCAACAGTCCAGCAGCTCACTGACCCAAGACACCACCTTCTCTCAGCTTTCCGAAACCTCCTCACACCCTGACGCTACTCTTTCCCTACGATACCCTCCCTTATCACTCACGCCCGTTCTACTCGCCGCGCAACCTCCCCTCTTTCCTCCTTCCCCTGATCGCATCGTCGAGCTCGTCGACCCCTCTTCTTCCCAGCACGTACGGCCCCCGAGTGTGTAAAGCGTCAAAGTCAACCAGAACTGAGATCACAACCGGGAAGGACCCGCTTTCATAACCCGCGCGCAATCGAATGTAAGCTTGCCTTTTACTCGCCAATGGCGGTTTTTCTGCGTTTGCGCCGTTTGACCTGGATACTCGCGGTCAACTTGTCCGGAGATTTTGGACTGCTGTTTCTTTCTCGCCTCCCCAAACTGAGCTGGATGTTCCTATTATCCCTCGAGCGTGCCAAATCCCTCTGGGATCCAGCTCTGCTCTCGCGAGCTTGCTTCGCTCCTCCCCCGCATCATGGAATGCTTCCCGTTTCCCTTCTATCGTGTCCTGTCCTGGGCCTTTAGTCCGAAAATTGGCCCGAAAACTGATGCTGACCATGAACTTCAATCCACCAGACCCGGCGCCATGGTTCAACAGCCTCCTTCTGGAGGCTCGCGGAAGATCTCTTTTAATGTCTCCGACCAATATGAGATTCAGGATGTGATCGGTGAGGGCGCATACGGTGTTGTCTGGTAAGCAACTTTCTGGCCTGCGGGTCGAGTCCTGACGATATATGACACCGAGGCTCATGAGAATACAGCTCCGCGATTCACAAGCCTTCTGGCCAGAAGGTCGCCATCAAAAAGATCACACCCTTTGACCACTCCATGTTCTGCCTGCGGACGCTGCGCGAGATGAAGCTGCTGCGCTACTTTAACCACGAGAACATTATCTCCATTCTGGATATCCAAAGGCCCCGTAACTACGAGGGATTCAACGAGGTGTACTTGATTCAGGTATGCCCGAGAAATAACGGCACCACTGGCACTAGCCAATCTGACGTCTTGCCAGGAATTGATGGAAACCGATATGCACCGTGTCATCCGTACGCAAGACCTGTCGGACGATCACTGTCAATACTTTATCTACCAGACACTGCGAGCCCTCAAGGCCATGCATTCGGCCAACGTCCTGCACCGTGATCTCAAGCCCTCCAACCTCCTGCTCAATGCCAACTGCGACTTGAAGGTGTGCGATTTCGGTCTCGCTCGCTCGGCCGCCTCGACCGACGACAACTCGGGCTTCATGACGGAATATGTGGCTACTCGCTGGTACCGTGCCCCGGAGATCATGTTGACATTCAAGGAGTACACCAAGGCCATTGATGTGTGGAGTGTGGGCTGTATTTTGGCCGAGATGCTAAGCGGCAAGCCGCTGTTCCCTGGAAAGGACTGTACGTCACAGCGTGATATAGCTCAACACGCCGATCCACTAACCCTTGTCATATAGATCACCACCAGCTCACCCTCATCCTGGACGTCCTTGGCACACCAACCATGGAAGACTACTACGGCATCAAGTCCCGGCGCGCACGCGAGTACATCCGCTCTCTCCCCTTCAAGAAAAAGATTCCCTTCCGCGCCCTCTTCCCCAAGAGCAACGACTTGGCTTTGGACCTGCTCGAGAAGCTGCTGGCGTTTAATCCGGCCAAGCGTATCTCCGTCGAGGACGCCCTGCGTCACCCGTACCTCGAGCCATATCATGATCCCGAAGATGAGCCGACGGCGCCGCCAATTCCGGAGGGCTTCTTTGATTTCGACAAGAACAAGGATTCGCTGAGCAAGGAGCAATTGAAGTGTGAGTTTGCGTTTATTCTCGTCTGGCAGCTTTTTCCTGTCTTTGGATAGATCTCTAGGACCATCATGCTAACGTCAATTTGCTTTTTAGTGCTAATTTACGAGGAGATCATGCGGTGAATCCGCAACGCAAGGGATCATAGCAATGAGGTTTTTCTCGTTCTGCTTGAGCATGCAACCGATCGATTCGATGTCATCTGTCAGCCTGGACGTGGCTGTGTCGTGGTTAGATAACAAGGGCAAATCTGGGAAAGCAAACTATGGGGTGATATTGATATGTCCATGTTAAAAATCCAACCAACGTTGAAATGAACGAACCACAAGACCCAGAAGTAGAAATCATCTATGAAGACCAAAAGAGAACAGTATATACAAGTTTAGAATATATACAAGAAACCATGCAAGGGCATATCGTAAGATTCTCCATTCACCTTCCAAGTGCCTCCAAAAACCTCCCAATCCCCTCCGCAATCCCCTCAGCACTCGGCCTCTCCGCACAAACATCCGCCTCAAACCCAAACCTATCCCTCAGAAAATCCCTCGTCGTCGGCCCAATAGTCGCAACAAAGACGTCCCTTCGCTCTCCCCCTCCCCCCTCCCCCTTATCCTCCCTCCTTTGATCGCGATCCGCAAACGGCCCCAGCTCCAAAACCCTCAACATCCCCTCGCACCCCGTCGGCGAGAACACAACTACCCACAGCAGCCCCGGCCCTGGCCCGTCACCATCTCGCTGTCGCACGCGCTCCCGCTCTCTGCGCAATATACCCCGAAAATCCCCCTCGAACGAATCCATCTCCCCCGTCTCATAAACCACCACCTCCTCGACGTCGATAGCCTGGGTTCCGCGCGATACATCCATGAGTGTCTTGGGAATAATATCGCGGCGCTGTTCGCCGACGAGGAAGAGGAGGGATGGTTTGGGGTGCGTAGCGGACTCGGACTCGGACGCAGGATACAGCGCATTGTAGTGGTCCAGCATCAAGTAGGCCAGGTTCTGTCCATTGCCTGCTTCGGCGCCGTGGATTGTCAGTTCCGCTCTGACTGTTTTCCCAGGTAAGTTCCTTTCCCATGCCATAGGGTTCTCCAACGCC
>JAXQJV010000402.1:0-20923 GCA_037042255.1 Penicillium sp. PG106-07D
ATAATAAGGATCTAACAGACTTTGAAAAACTTGCTAAGGAAGAAGAAATGATCACAAAGTTAGGTTGTATCAAAAGATGGGCGGGGCGGGTTTCTGGCCGTGCTTGGTGATTATGACGCCTGTGTTAGGACTGGGGGTCCCGGTAGTGCCTAGGACGGGACTGGGTATGACTGAGGCTGGGACGGGCCGGTGGTGGCTCGTTGATGGTGTTGTTCCCGCTGAGCGACGAGGTGGGGGGAGCGCGGGGGGTGGATTCGAGGCGGAGCGCCGCGCGTGTCCTGGGATTGGAGGGACGAGATGAGGCGTTGTTGTCGAGTTGCGCCGGTCTGTAGTTGTATCGGCTGTAGTAGCGTTGGGAGTGGTGGAGGAAGGCGTTGTCGGGGCTGACGGGGTCGGCGCCGTGTGAGTGGATATCGGGCTAATCTCGACACCTTCGGGGATGGTGTTGCGGTCACTACTCGTGCCGGCGGAGTGTTGCTCATCCTCATCGACAGCAAGTCGACGCCCGCGCCAGCGCCGGGATTTAGGAGGTTCAGGCTTGATCTTGGTGGGACGCATGGTGGGAGCGTCCGCGACGAGGTCGATGATGCGGCCATCGTTACGGCTGGGTGTGATGACGCCGGGCTTCTCGTGCTGGGTCGCGACGGCTCGCACGCTGAGGGCGGATGCCGATGCGGGCTCGAGATGCATGCCTAGTCGCTGGATGGTGCTGTGCTGTCGCCGTGTCTCGGGTGCCTCTGACGAGCCACGCGAGCCCAGCGAGTCCATCCTGGTCGGAGATACCGTGCCAGGTGAGTCGGGGATTGTGCTGGCGTGAGAAAGTGTACGCGTCACGCCAATTGGGCCCATGTCAGTCGGCGAGTCTTGCAGAACCGTCCTATCAAGAACTGTGTCGATCGTGGCGGTGACAATTGGAGTGGGAGTCTCCTGGATTGGAGTAGTGGCATCGCAATGCTCGACATTGCGCAGCCAATCCACTGTTGCACACCGAGCCACAAGTCGCCGTGTGGTTTCATCGACTTCTTCGAAGTGAAGGATCTTCTCCTGCTCTGTTTCGCTTCCATCCGAGACCTGGCCTCGGCCGAGGATGTTCAGCAGCCTCCTCAGCTCGTCTCGCTTGTAGTGCGGTGGGAGTCGTAGCTGGGTATGTGCCAACAGTGGGTACAAAACACGAAGATAAGTATGCCGCAGGGCAGCTGCCTCCTCAGGCAAATCCAGGAGGTTACGGATCAAGATATCCACCAAAACATGCAAGTCATTGGTAAAGAAGTATTCATAGGTGCTGGGAGTGGTGAAGATTAGATATAGAAGCTTCAAGGTAAGCAGCTGGAGAGATGTTTCCGCTATTGCAGATCAGCTATGGGCTATCATAGTCATCCGTGAAGATGCTGAACTTACCTTCCCGATTGATGAGCAGGATGATGTTCTCGCCAAAGGTCTTGTACAGGCTTCCATACACAGAGAGAACCTTGATGACCTTGTTAGTCAAGTGACTGGAAGACGACCCCGCCTCGACTGGATCATGGGCCGAAATCATGAATTGCTCGTTCAGAACCAGCTACAGGTGACCGATTAGCACGGTTTCTACCAAGTAGGAAGCCAATGAAACTCACGAGAACCCGAATCACAGGATAATGGTACGGATCCGTGACATCGTAGGACAGATCTTCAATAATGTCGAACAGACATCGGACAAAATCATCATCCACAAGGACTAAGCCCAGGTTAGTCCCCGTTGTTCAGAAGATATAACCTGAAGACACACATACCCAAATCTTCAATTTTGATCCGCTGGATTCGCGACATCTCATACAGCAAATCCATGAGCAACCGGTGGAGACCCGCCCCGCCATCGGATTCATCATGGCGCAGTGACTGGATCAGCTCGAGGAGGCGCGCAAAGACACCCTCCTCGTTCATCATCTGCAAAGCCGCCTCATTCTGCCGACCGTCGAAGAGCAGGAACGATGCGATAAAGTGTAGCGTGTTTAGATCATCTTCCTGATCAGGGGCATGGTATATCAGCGGATTGTTTTATGGAATGCGCTGGGAGAAAGGTAGGAGGGAGGTCGGTACCTGCAAAAGGCAGTAGACAATCTGTCGGCGGACATAGTCCGCGTGAGCCCCGAAGATAGTGGACGCAAAGAGTTTGTACGAGCAGCGCGAGATGTCATATTCGGTAGATAGAACATCATCTATATGCCAAAGATTGTATCGTTAGCGACCAGCGTTGTGAAACAGGGTGGTGTGGCGAGATACGAGACCGTCGGTCGACTCGAAGGAGGGGGAGGAGGGACGATGTTGTCACCTTTGTACTGCGTCGTCAAGCTCAGATATGCTCTTAGAGCGTCGTCAATCGAATCCTCTGAGTCACATGTCTTGGAGACAATTTCTTGGAGTTCTGCAGGGTGGTTAATTGAGGGTTGTCGCAAGGGAGCAATTGCCGACCATCCATGGCATCATCGCCCTGCGGGCTGGGTCGTCCGCAGAATTGGTGGGGCACGACTCACCATTCCAGAACTGCTGGGGCTCCGAGACCTCGGGCTCCATTTCCCACCGAGCTCGATCTGGGGTTTCGGGGGTGGTGAGTCAGGGCACTCATCCCGTCTTGTTGGTGTCGGGGAAGAGCGAGGTTGGAGATGCGGAATGTGTTTGGTGTTTGGAGGCGGGAATCCTTAGCTCCGGTCCAGTCCACTTAATGTTGCGGGCCCGCTAGAGATACAACCAGGATTATGAACGACGACCCTCACAGGATTAAAGGTCTCGACATTCTGCAATAGTTGCTGGTAGTTGTCCACAGCCAAGGGATTATGTTCACCCTCAGTCGCCGACAAAGTGTGGTCAAGCGCCCATAAATAGGATTAAGTTCCCTTTATGCTCCAGTAATCCAGTGAAGTGAAGCCTTGCTCGTCCGCAAAATAGGATACATACCTCGGGAGAACGAAGCGCCATGAATCTAACGCATAAAGCTCGCTATCACGAACGCGAAAAACTATCTCGTTAAGCATAACATAAATCATCTGAAGACAGTATTAGTATACAATAGGGCGCAAAAAGTACATAAGAGGGATATAACTAAGAGGTCTTACCTAACTCACAGGCATATATGGCTAACGATGAATAGATTCACTGCTGGCAAAATGGCAACCTTCATCCCGAGCGAAATGATCAACCAGCTCAATTCCGGCCACTAGGGTACGCATAACATGACTGGCACATCGACCTGCACCAACTGTGGAAAGCCCGTCGCAACGAGTGCGTGAAAATGACGAATGTATGTTTGCTTTGGAAACACTGGGCTCTGTGTACTAAGCGTCTTTAAGCTTTGCCCTTAGTGGCTATTTAAAGACTAACTCCTTTATGTTTTAGGGCTGCCCCGGCTGTTACTTTTTCCTTAACAAGATATTTGCTCGTTTACATACGGAAGCTTTAGGTCTTAATCTCGAGGATTTCCTGTCAGCCGTGTGTGCAATATTCAGTGCTTTCTATAAATGCAAATAGAAAGCGTTCACATTTTAGATCATCTCGCGAGAGCTTTATCTCCTCTCTTTGTCTAGATTTTTGCCTCTTATTCGGGGAGGTGAAGTGCTAGAGAGACATGAACGAAAGCAAGGGCAATACCAATTATTCAGGACGGCGTAATGTTAAGAGAAATAGCCATTGTCTACTAGCTGCCCTGAAACTTCCACCACGCATCCACAACATCGCGGTAGCCCATCTTTTCTAGATGCTGGGAAACTCTGCGGCGTCAGTCCTTTTTGGAGTCCTCATCCCCATAGTTGAAGTCCATTCCTGCCGAGAGTCGAAATTTTGTTCTAACCCATTCGATAGGAACGTAGCCAGCAAGCTCCCAGTCGATTATTCCTAACGAGCCTGTCGAGGTATCGACAAGAAGATTCGTAGGGCCAAGATCGCAATGATAGAAGACAAGCTTAGAGACATCCATAGACATCTCGGTACAATTCTTCAGAAGCTGCTGTGGAGAAAGTGCATCCGCCATCTTGCTCTTGCCTTTGACGAGATAACGCTCCAGCAGCTGGTGCCCATCCACACCACTAATAATATCGCCCTTCCATGCCGCCAAGTGATTGCAAACATCTGCTACCTTACGGATATAATACTGGCGAAGAGTCTCGTCTATATTAGGCCAAGCCTCCTCAAGGAGCTGGCCGGGAACCCTCGAGACGACGAGGAAATATCGCAAGCCAGTTTCAAAGTAATAATATACATCCGGAAATTCAAAACCCTGGGGCCGCTGGTCTTTGAGAAACTGTAGGGTAACATGCTCTCTGGTCACATAGGGATAGTCTATGTGATGCGCTTTGATAAAGGCTTCGCCTGCCCGCCAAACAGCGGCTTGATTGTCGACTGCGTGGACCCTTGAGATAGAAGAGGAGCTTTCTGTGAGGGGCTTAGAGTCTGGAAGAGGCTCAGGTGCAGCGGAGAGAGTGAAATGCCCCCCATTGCCGTCGCTCCAGCATGCTCGGTCGGTTGTAACCTTGTCCGGGGGTGGCAACGACGAACAAGTAAGAAGAAGCGTGTTTGAGATTAGCCAGGAGCTTTTATCGACTTCCCGTATCGATTCATTAAGGTGCGGCTGAGGCAAGTTAATCAACGACATGTTGGTCTATCTTGAAGTCCAAGGAGTCGAGTAAACAAAAATGTCAGGGGCCAATACCAGCTGCTTTATAGGAGCCGCTATGAGCGGTGAGCAGGGTCTTAATAGATTAGTCGATCAATCGTTACCAACGAACGTCCCTTGTAACTAATATAGACTTTCCGAGTTGTCAACTACTCCTTCGTCTTGTTCTTCTCGATTGGGGTCATCCTCAACTCAACACATTTTCGTCGCATGCCTTATTTTGATCAAAACCAACCGGAAGCAAAGGTCGATCCCGATTATCCAAGGGCGGGACCGCGCTCTTTTTTCCTAGGAGCTACAAGTCCTCCGTGAGCCGTGGTGATATCTTCTAAGAGCAAGCAGATCGTGCCTGGGAGCTTTACTGGCTTCAAGGATCCAGCCAAATAACGCCGTCCGACCATACTGAACAAAAGGGTGGAGTGAGTGTGGGAAATAGTGTAGTATGATGCAATAAAGCGGATTTTTGTGGAGGCGAGGGATACGATCACCACAAGAAGTTTTAAGGTCCTGGCTCATATTTCGATATTTTTCTCTTTTTCGTTCCTACAATATGAAGGTCTTCAAATAACACAGTATATCGGTTATATTGATCAATGTATAGTTCAAAGAGGTGCAAGGGTATGAAATTCTAAAAAGCTCCGGTATGTCTGAAATGTTAAATCATTTAGACGGCTCGGAGAAGGCAAAATGGTCTGCTGACTTGGTCTTAGCGGAAGCCCGTGTGCCACAATGTCATCCTCTGGGTCAAAAAGCTCTGGATAGGTGCAGAAAAATGAAGGGTCAAGTTTGTAGTGCGAAACTCCGTGGTTCATATTCAGCAGCTTGAAAACTGCCTGCGCACCATCACCAACCGAAAACAAACTTGAAATATCTGAAGCCGGAAGTACAGCAAGCAGATCGATATCTTTGATTTGCCCGTCAGCGAGACCCATAGCAACATCTGTAACGCGTACGTAGACTCTTGTTGCCGGGGCGCCTAAGACCAAATCCGCCATACAGGCTTCAACCACATAACTGCTGACCACGTCACAGAAAATTTGATCGATCTGAGGGTTTGCAGAGTGCAGGAGAATCAGTCGATTCCTCAGGGCTGGAAAAGGTATCCAGTCAATTATCCCAGGATGCTTGTGCTGCAACTGCAGCATTGTTGGTCGATACTGCTTTTCAACTCTATTTAAGAGCTCTGGACAAGGATGTAATTGCCAAGTAGTCAAGTCGACGATATGGTAAAATCGTGTTTTTGCATACCATGCCATGGCTGCGGGTCGTGTGAGACTGTTAAAAAGCCCCAGTGCTGCCAGGACCTGTCGGTAAAGCCTGTTCGTTGTTAGCAACATCGTACTCAAGATATATAGTCTCGGGTGGCAGTACATTTCATATTGTTTCAATTGCGGCCCGATCTGCCCTATCTTTGTCATCAACAGGTGGCGGAGAGTAGATATATGATCCGAAAATGGAGAGTTGGTCTCAACCCAAGCTTTGCCAAGTGTAAGACTTGAATGTTCACATTCAAATAAAGCCCTCGTGTAGGGCTGCAAGCCCATCTGGTACTCATGGCTCCAGATATTCGGGATCTGAGGTAATAACAAAGAACTCGAATTATCTGAAATTGAATCCCAGCAAAAGCCGTCACGGGATGTTTCAAAACAGCCATTTACCTGAGAAGACCAGGAGGGAGAACTGATGGTCGTGGAAGGCTGGAGTAATGGCAGGAAAGGATCACCCACTGCAGCAACAGAATAAGCAGCCGAGACGCCGGGTCCAGGATTGAAAATCTGATCTTGAGGTTCACTTCCACTTGGCTCACTAGATGGTACAATCTCAGCGGCCTCATTACTAGATCCCTCAGCGGAACATTTGTCCAATACGTTGGATACTGAGCCAGCCAAGACTTTTAGTGTCTCAGTGAGCCCAGTCAACTTTGACTGAAGCTCAACGAGCTGCTTTCGTAGACACTGATTTTCGCTCCGCATCTGCTTTAACGCTTCGCTTTCGGGCGCGTTGGCCCTTTCGACGCATTTTTGGAGGTCTCTCACATACTCGGCATGTCTGCGGCGGTAGGTACGCTGTGACAGGCGATTGCGAGTCCTTCTAGACTAGATGTTCAGTAAACGCAAATTACCACTGCCGGTGCCTGGACTTACTTTCTTTGTAGGTCCTCAGGAATGCGCTTCTGGCTCTCTTGGTCGAGTCTTATCATTGTCGATACTTTCACTCTTGTGTGTGCGAGTTTAACAGGGGGCAGATGATTTTCGTCACACCTCGTTCTTAATCGGCGATCGGGCTTCGGGTGCCTGGGCGGCTTAGTAAATTTTAGAAACGTAACTTAGTCAGATACGGATTCTGCTGGTTCTTTGGATTTGGAGAATGGTGTTTATCAGTCCACACGCCAACACACTGCATCCACAAAGGGCTCCCAGAACCCCCCACAACGAGGGCCAACCAATCCTTAAATTGCACGCTGGACAGTGTGTGTTGTTCGTCTGCCCACTTTCCCATGCTGTCATCGCTCCAGCCCGACATCCATTTTTGGCAGGCTAAAGAGTAGACAGGAAGCAGTAGGCAGTACGGCCGCCGTAGGATGCCACAATGACGGGTAGACTTTGCTTGAACGGTTGCTATCGGCAATTTGCGGTGTATCAAAGTATTTTACGGAAACTCAATAATCATAAAACATAATCGTCATACAGACAAGGAAAGCTCAGCTATCACGTATCGGCAAGCCTGCGTACTGATAATCTCTGTGAAGATCTGCGGAACATCAATGTTGGAACAATTTCTCTTAACTGTGAGCCCAAAGGTTGACTAAACAGGGCACAATAAGGATGATGCAGCCTGACGGAAGTTCTGTCTGTTCTTTTAATAAGTAGAGATTGGGACATACTATGGATAACATTGTTTGACAGGCAAAACAGTGAACCTCACAGACCTAAGATCCGGTGGATAATGACACATTCGCGTAATCCTCTTGAAGGAAAATTTGTAAGGCTTCCAAACCTGCCTTCAGCTCCTCTGTGTTACCACCGAACCCAAGACGCACATAACCAGAGAAATTAACTCCGTCTCCGAAGCATTTCCGTCCTGGCACAAGTAGAACCCCTCTTTTCTCCAGAAGCGTAGTGCATAACTCCAAGTCATCAACAGGCTTACCTGACCGTGTAAATCTGATGAAACCAATGGGTCCTCCCACAGGCCTCGCCCATTCACAGACCGAACTATTTCTATCAATGAACGACTGTACCAGGTTGAGATTTCGTTTTGCCAGTGTGCAGTTCCTTTCGATCAACCCCTGGGCCAAGGAAGGGCTCAGGACGAAGGAGGCAAAATATTCGTCAATCTGGCTGGCAGTGATAAGGGCGTAAGATCGTGCATTAACACAAAGATCGATGACTTTGGAGCTATGAGAAGCAATCCACCCAATTCGAAGTCCAGCCAAGGAGTATGCCTTTGATAAGGAGCTCGTGGCAATCGTATTTTCATACTCCATCGACAGAATTGAAGGCGGATATTCTGGATCTGTTGTAGAGATCGAGTGGAAGAGCGGACGGTAGACTTCATCGCTGAAGATTGTTATCGAGTATTCTCTCGCAATTTTCACGATCTCTTCAAGGGTTTGTTTGTGAATGATTGCACCAGTTGGGTTTTGCGGATTACTAGAAGTATGGATTCAAGGTTAAAAGTCATGCGGGACAAGAGAGACATAATGACAGGCTCACTTGATGATGATCATTTTTGTATTCGGTCGAATGAGCCTCCTAAGCTCATCCAAATCAAGCTTCCAGCTCTCAGTGTTCTTTGTTTCCCACAGACTGACATCTATTCCGAGGGATGTAGGGAGGGAATAGAGCTGCTGATATGTGGGATACTGCACGATAGCATGGTCACCCGGACTCAACAATGCAAAGATGACGAGAAAATTTGCCAATGATGCTCCAGGAGTCGTGATTATATTATCGATTGACAAGTCACTGTCTGATTCGGTCGAGTACCAATGGGAGATCTTGGATCGTAGAGATTCTGACCCTTTCATAGGTCCATAGTCCAAAGCTTTGGAGAGAATGGGGAAGAAAGTCTCAAAACCCGCATCAGAATCCCCAGCCTGCAGTTTTAGGTCGCTAATCGATCTAGGGAGACAATAGGAATGTGCAAGATTATGCTTGACGGTGGTTGAGCTGCGAGACAAGATCCACTGTACAAGTCCATTAGCGTCAACCTCTTGTAAGATCCATTCGGATAGTGTGAGGTTACGAACATGATCAACTTCAAAAAGATCGATTTTTACCATCTTGGGCAAAAAGAAATTTCGAGGTAACTTTTCGAGTACGGCGAGGCATAAACTGATCTGCCTGTCTTTCTTTGCCTACCTTTATATAGATTGCGTCGATACTATAGAGGATAATATGGCGCCAGCTTTCGAAGGTATTGGCCAAGCTAGTTGTACCCCGAAAAGCGAGCAAAAGATGAGTCATCGAAAACGCCACAAAGCAGAGTCACCCAAAGAGGTCGTCCCATCCATTCGAGGGTTAGAAAGCTGTTACTATTGATTGGGTATGGTACCGCCCTGACCCCACGGCTTGGCAGTGTCCACATAGTGTACTTACGTGAGTGAAGACTTACGGCGTCCCATTGCGCGTGCGGTTAGTTAGTTACGTGGGCGCTCGATTACGTTAATGACAATGACACGTAATAACTACCTACTGTCAACTAAGTAGTGACCACCTGAATTTAACCAATTAACTTTTGAGTCCACCCAAAATCGTCCTAGTCAGCGAATACATTCATAGGCATTGACTTGACTTCTCCTCGCTCATAGCAGATCCTGGATCGTTGCAAACAGTGAAATGCGGACTTATGTTCTTAGCACCGATTATATCTCCGATTCCAAATACATCATTATCCATCCTCAGGGTCCATTGGTGCTTCTATTCGAGCCAGACGACTTTACGGTTATAAAGTGCGCATCCTGAAACGATTTCATTCTGAAATCTGCCAGATACTTTACCAGTTCAATTACCCACCCAGACTCCATTACAATCGCATATTATATCACTATGACTTCACAGTTGAGAGGGAGAGCAGCTATCATTCAGAAACCCTCAAAGCTCCTGAGGGGAGGGACCGTCCTTATTCATGGTGATCAGGATCGTGTACTACCTCAAAAAACCGATATTCTCATCGAAGGTGACCGGATCTCACAGATTGAGCCCTCAATTTCAGCACCTTATGGTTGCCATATCATCGATTGCAGTAACAAGATCATATCACCAGGCTTTGTTGATACGCATCATCATGTATGGCAGTCACCACTAAAGGGGCTTTTTGGAGATACGGCTCTCTTCCCCTACTTGGCAATAGGTTCGTTCCCCATGATCAAGGTGAATGTGAATAATAACTTATATTCCCAGTACACGCGGCCGGGTTGGCGCTCACTCCTGAAGACATGTTTTGGGCAAACTTAGCGGGCAGCTTGGAGGCTGTTGACGCCGGAACTACCACTACCCTTGATCATGCCCATATGAACTGGTCCAAAGAGCATAGTATGTTCAGCTCTCTCGCTTGGAAGTCCATAACACTCACAATTATCAATCTAGGTCGATCAGCAATTGCAGGCACTCTCTCGTCAGGTATCCGCTCGATATTCGGCTACACCCCAGTAGCTACTCTGGCAGCTACCACACCAAATGTCGAGTTCTCGCCCGATCCTTTGCCAGACTGGGTTATGCAGACCTTTGAGCAACTTGCCACCTCTCACCCACTGAATGACCCGGAATCTCGAGTAAAGTTGGGACTAGGGTTTGACTTCTACCATCTTCCGAAAGAGGTCATCATGAGTGTTTTTGAGAAGGTCAAGTCCCTTGGCACGAAGATCATTACGTCACATTTCATCCGGAATTTTGTTCGGGGTAGCGAGAGCTTGCCCGTCTTGCTAAAGTCGTATGGTCTCCTCCAAAAAGGCATGGTTCTTTCACATGCTGGCGGGGCTACCGCAGACGACATCAAATTGATGCACAGTGCCAATTGCTTTGTCTCCGCCACACCGAATACGGAACTTGCCATGGCCGTAGGCCCTCCTGTCTGTTTCCGTAACGACCTCCCTGGCATCGATCAAATTTGCTCTCTAGGTGTCGATTGTCATTCTGCAACAAGCGGCAGCATGGTCAATGAGATGCGTGTCGCCTTGCAGAGTGCAAGGGGCATAGAGAGCGAGACTCACATCCGAAACGGTCAGTGGCCGAGGGATGTTTCCTACAAAACGGCTGATGTGTTCAACATGGGTACTATTCAGGGTGCCCGTGCACTGTGTATGGAGGACGACATTGGTAGTATCAAAGTGGGCAAAAAGGCGGACCTGGTGGTGTTCGATACTCTTAGCCCGGCTATGTCGTGTGTCGCCCAGCGGGATCCGGTTATGGCCATTGTTCTGCACTCGAACATACGCGATGTCGACACGGTGTTAGTGGATGGGGAGGTTAAAAAGCTAAATGGCAGCCTCTGCCCGATCAAGCTATTTGAGTGGCATAGTGAGAAGGGGTTTGCGGACACGGGTCTTGTGATAGACTGGCGAGAGCTGGCTGACCGCATTCTCGCCATACACCAGAGGGTTGTATCCAAGATGCCGAACAGCCTTCTCTTGGAGATAGAAGATCATGTGCGGGAGAGATTTGGCCACAAGCCCAGCTCTACCAAACTGTAGACTTAGGTGGCATTCTGTCAAATCCATTAGCCGTGGTACCTCATTGATGTTGGAAGGTACGGGTCTTCCTTGCCGTTTAACTTGATACCATACCGGTGTAGGTGGTTAGTGGTCCTCACAATTGCCTGCTCTTGGGTCAAGGGTGGGCGGTTCTAGTTGCCAATTTTTGAAGTAACCCCCTGGGCCCTACGCCGTAGCCGTTGGTAAGGCACGTCAAATTCACGCGCCAACGCGGATAAATTGTGGATTTTTGCCACTTTGGTAGGCATCGAGGGCCTTAGCAATTTGATCTTCATCCTCCTGGTATTTAGTTCTCATGGTGGTGGTTGGTGGTGGCCAGGATAATAGGGAAATGGTAGGAATTTTTATCGGTGGAATATTTTATCGTTGGAAATCTTATCGCTGGCAGTTGGACCACCCCGCCGCGGTTACCTATATCTTCGAGATCCTCTTTCATCCAAAGTCTTGCACCAGAACTGTACCTATCTGCGGCTCATTGGCTACTGATCCGCCATCCGTGCACCCATAATCGAGCGGTCTTAGAGTTTGGGGCATGGTCTCGTAGCTGCTGGTCGAGCAAAGGTGAGAACTAAACCACGTGGTGAGCTGCCGGGAGGAAAAAGCCCAAGATGGTTTGGAAAGGGGAGAAGTTGATTCGTGTACAAGGATCAGAAAAGAAAAGACTAGGACTGAGCTGTGATACTCGACGAGTGTCTGCTTTTGAGTATGGGTACCAACGTCGGATACCCCTAGCGGCCAGCAACAGCAGGCTCCCGCGGCACTTGCAATAATCCTCATGACGGGGATTGAGCCAGCTGCGCGTGTGACGGATCCCGGTACCCTGTTCAAGTAGATACCGAACAATGTCTTCACAGCCTGTTTCCACCGTCAGTGCCATGGGCTGCCATGAAATCTCGAGATCACATTTAACTATCGAGGCGCCGGACTCCAGAGATTGCTGCACCATCCCCCAGCCCAATGCAGAGCTGTCCCCATGGAGTACGTTGTGTCAGTACACCATGGGATTCACGACTTGGTAGAGAGTGCTGTGAGTGCGGGCGAAAGCATTGATATCACTCGCGTACCCGAGCCAGTCCACGATCTGCTCAATAGTCATCTCAGCTGGAAGAACCAAAGCCGCCATAATGTTGCTGAATGAACCATGATGGTCTAATGTGGTTGAAGGTTGAAGGGTTGGAATAAAGTACCGTACACCTCAAGTTGGAACCTGGGGTTGGCGCCGAGTGGACCACAGCCCAATCGGTAAGTTCCACCGCCTGATATACCTTACGAATACGAAATAACCCTAGAATCATACATCACGTGTGACAGTGTGGCTCTGCTCACCCACTTGAGAGCAATTTGGCATTGATTACCTAGGCTAAGAAACATAGAGCTAGGAAACTCTTAAACTGACACCTCTTCTACATCCCTCCTTGCCATGGGATGCCTGAATTTTGGGTATCAAGGCAATAAGTCGGAAATAACGATAACGTAGGATAGAGAAGCTCCTAGTGATAGCTAGCAGAACAAATGGTAGAAGAAGCAGTAGGAAGAGTAACAGTATCTGGGTGAAATAAAAAGTTAGCAGACAGTTGAAAAGAAAGTGATCTATAGGCAGAACCCCGGGTGGTATCACCGATGTTTCGTGCAAGATTCAGAAACGTTGACACTTCAGGACTGGACAATCAAGTGAAGGACTCAACTTCATCTATTTGGAGCTATATGCATATTTTCGCTGGTATCACGATGCAGAACAATTTCCAATCCACAATAAGTACAAAAGAACAAAACCCCAAACGCGAGAGAGAAATATATTATGAAACGGGGCGTAGGAAGGGATGTGCCTCGGTGTTTCTGTAGGAACAGGTCAGCTTGGTTCTTTCCTAGCACTATGCAGGAGATATCAAACACGTACAGCACATATTTATCCAAATCCACCACACTAGGATCGCTGAAGAGAAGGTAGAAGTACTTCAGCGTCTCCGCCGTCCAGAAGGACTCCATCGCATCCTTCTGTGCGGGCTTTGGCGCCGTGACATCCTTAATGCCGGCGTGCGCCAGGTTCGTCCGTGTATGCTTGGTAATAGCCTCAAACATCTTCCACCCCTTCCGCCGCCAGGAATCGTCACCAGTCAGTCGGAACATAATGAAAATAGACTCGATGGCCTCGGGCCGGAGGAAGTACTCGGGCGCCGAGATGCTAGTCATCCCCGAGGGCAGGCGATCATTGATCTCATTTCCCTCGGACTGCGACACAAATGCTGGGCGGGGTGCCTCGCGGTTGGGGCCTGGTACAGCTCCGCTTCGTCCGGCCGTGATGGCATCACGCTTGTTCTTGTTCCAGGATGGTTCGTTGTCGTGCGGATTGGCGGAACCAGGCATAGGCAAAGGGACGGCCATACCGCCCTCGCCAGCCTCTTGGGGCTTGAAGTCGGTATTCAGCTTGACTCGGTGGCCATAAGTACTCTCGCCGGTACGAAACCTCGCTTCGGCCTCGGAGTCCATGACATGCGAATACCGCTTGACGTCGGCCTGGTAGAGCTTTTCGTCCCACTCGCAAGACTTTTCCTTGCTGCAGGGCAACAGGCGGAATCGCTCAGGCATGATTCCCGAGTTGGTAGACTCGTACGCCCAAACACAACCGTCGGTCAGCTTAGCGGCTAGGTCGAGGTCGCCTTCGATGCTGAATGCCTTTGCGCCTATGGCAACCATGCCGCCCAGGAAACAGCTGAGGTGAGTGCTTTCGTATTCGATGTCCGTGGGAGCAAGTTCACCCTTCTTTGTCGGGTCGAGTGCACCAGTAGTCGCCATGAAACGAAGGTCCCGCTCGCCCTTGACCATGGGCTTGAAGAGAAGGTTCTTGCGAGCTGCATCCATCGCCTTCTTATACATCTTCTTGTACTGGTCATTCGCGCCGCCCAAGATGAGGTACTCCTTGGGTAGATATTCGTAGGTCGAGTCAGCCAATCCGCCAAGACCATACTTGTTATGACGAAGTGAAAGCGGGAGCTCGAGGCCACCATCGCATTTCTCAGTCCCTGAGATTAAGTCCGCAGAGGTAGGCTTGTTAACACTTTCACGGCTGAGGCCACTGCCCATTTTTCCGTCACGGTTATATGGTGCAAGCTCCGCTTCCGAAAGGTCGATGTCGGCCTCACGTTGGATCAAGCGGATATAACTCTCGAGATCAGTCGGGGCAGCGTACGGCTTGCGGATGCGCGTAGAAGTAGGCGTGGCCGAAATTGAGGATGAGGTGTTTGTCGGTACAAGCTCTTCAAAGTCTTCTTCCAGGGGCAGGCCAGCGTTCCGAGTGGGGATATACTTGGCACAGCCCTGCGCGTTTACTCGCAGTGGCCACAGTCCTGGGATGTTGGTCAAATCCTGGAACTCCTCCAGTCGGTTAGTGATACGTGCAATTGCATCGTAATACTTGTCCTGCTTGGTCAACTGGGCCAAGCGGGTGAATTCCAAAGAGAGCGATCCAAGCTCGGCCAAGGTAGCCTTAACTGACGCCCGATGAGGGCGCTTAGTGTGGGCACTGGAGACTGTCAGCTTTGCTTCATCCAGCGTCAATGGAGATATCTGCTGTCTGACTTACGGAGTCCAGCGGTAGTATAGGACGGGCATACGGTTCGGGGTGTCGAAGGCGCCAATTAGAATCTCGGCTAATTGTTCAGCCTTCTCCAATAAAACCGCATCTTTCTGTCCCGAAATATCATAGGCACCAAGTAATCCGCCCAGATAGCGGATCACAGTCTCAAAAACGGGGATATCCTCCCGAGGGGAGGTCGTGAAGTCAATCTTCTTAACCGCATCTACAGCCTCAGCGAACTCATCCTTCAAGTCCATGATCCACAGGGTATCCAGTGAATCAACCAGAGTCGCACCCCAGCCATTGAAGGGGTCGTCGAAAGTCTCCGAGAGGGGTTTGATTTCGTCATGTCCCATAGCAACCTTCTTATACCCAGCCCAAGCATGCTTGAACTCGGCCTTGATAGCGCCCAGTCGCTGCAGCCGCTCCTGCTTGTCTTCGCTGGTCTCATCCTTGACTTTGGCCTGCAGTTTGGGCATAGCCTTTGATACCTCCTTGGGCAGTTTGATCAAGTCGCTTGGGGCAATGGGGAATCGCTCGGGAGTCTTGACCCAATGAGCCGCGGGGCCATTGGGGTGCTCCTGAACGGACGATCTGCCAGTGCCGCCATGATCGATTTCTTCGGGAAGATCATCATCTGTGAGAGACGACCCAGCACCCGAACTGGCGGGCAGCGTGCTGCTGCTTCCAGGTTTCCTTTCCTTCGCATTGTCCGAGCTCCCGTTATCTGGAGACTTTAGTGGGGCATCCTTGGGAGCAGTAGATCCCGACCCAGACCCAGACGATTCAGGATCCTTGTTCTTCTCTCCCTTGGCACTATTCGGTCCAACGGGTGACTTGAACTCGTTGGGTGGCGGATAACCGGGGGATTTGCTGGTGTCGTCTGCCGGGGATTGCGGTTTGGGGAGGTTCGGGTCCGAAACGGCTGGTTGGGACGAATGGTAGCCACTCTGGGTCTCGATCACGGCGGTCTCGCTCCAATCGCGCGACCGGGCGAAGTGGAAGGTGGTCAGGACGAGAACCGCGGCGAAGACGAGTAGGACGCGGTAGCGGCGGGCGCGAAACATGGTGGGCCGTCGCGCCCGTCGGGGGTTCGAAAGGAGTGGATGGTGGTGAGTTGGTAAGGAGGTGGAGGAGGGAGATTGGGGGAGGGGGGAGAAGGAGAAAGAGAAAGGAGGGTAGGGTCCACGGATAGTCGAGACGTGGAGAAGAGGCGAGGTTTGAATGTCACGAGACGAATGGTCCAGAGGAACATTAGGAGAATATCGTACTGATAGTACGGAGTACTGAACAGGAATAATAATGCGGAGCAGAGATCCACATGTGATGGGTCGGATTCAGGAACCAAGTTACTGCAGCAGACTAGGCGTTCACGATTCAAAGAAATTGTATCTCCCAGATAAAAGATAGCTAGGTAGAGGTACAGCGTGTACTTTTGAGGTGTAGATATCCGGTCTCCTCAACTTCAACTCCAAAGCCGTTTGAAGTTTCCAGTTCCAACTTCCAACAGCAGCACCTCCTAACGTGTCCAATTGCCAACAGGGTCTTTTGGCCCATTAGGGTTCTCGACCGCGCCAAGCACGCCGAGTTTCGCCAAACCCGCGGCTCTCGGGCCGCTGACTGGTGGCCACTGGAGACGCTTGAAGGGTGCCAATCCAACTGCTGTCAGCGCCGTAGACCCTCCCAAACATGAGAATGTCTTAAATAGATCGTTGATGCCGTGGATTAGAATCTGATTTCATGCTCAGAGTTAGTAGAACTGACTGATGCCTCCATAGGACATGTTACTGTCCCACGCTTAGCTAACCCGTGGAGGTCGAGGATAACGAGGATGGGGGGCGATCGGTAAGGGTCCAATGCATCGGCCTATCACAGAAGACACGGCTGTCTTACTCCCAGCAAGTTAGCTCTGTGATTGTACGGAGAGTTCTGTGCTAAGTAGAGTTGCCCCTGTCTGCTGTCGTATTCGTTCCGGTAGGGCCGAGATGTACACCCTAGTAATGTAGTGTGCTCTCGGGCAGGACTGCGATACACACTCGAGGTGAAGGCTGTGTGACTGGCTTTCTCTCCAGAGAAATCTGTTGCGTCGATATTTGTTCACATGCCCTAATTGCTAATTACCCACAATAAGGATGAAGAACTATATTAACCCAATTTGGATGAGACAGCGACCCTACATGTTGGGCCTTACGGGCATTCGCAGCAAAAAAGGGCGTCTACCTTGAAGCAAAGAAGATGGAAAAACCAAGAGAAGCAAGTTCATAATTCCGTCTACCCTAGGGACGCTAAAGATATGTAAGAAGGAGGTACGTGTAGTGGCATGTGCATAATTAAGATCCCGGAACACATGGGGGTGTGCACGGCAGCCAGACATCGACTAAATCCCCACGGGGGCCCGTCTCCCTTCCGCGTTCGCCTTCTGGAACTGTTGAATGAGGCCAAGCACACCTCCACCCCCGGCAATGGCGTCGATGTTATCGCCTTCGTCGCCCTCGTCCGCGTCCTCTTCCTGGCCAAGAGGATTCATGCGCCATGAACCGCCGAGGCTACTCTCGCCAGTACCGGCGCCTCCGCTAGAAGCACCAGCCGGCTGGCGAGAGGTAGAATCACGGGCTTCTTGAGACGGCAGGTCTTCGTCATCGATGGTGCTGGCGATGGGTAGCTGTGACCGTGCCAGACGAGAGCGCTGGTGAGGCGCGTACCGTGCCACTGAACGGAAGCCGGAGCTCGAGGGTTGGTGATGCGGATCCAGGAGGATGGACGGACCTGGAGAGCCGCGGTCACCTGGTATTGCGGGTCGGAACCTGGAGGCAGCAGCTATGGACTGCGGTCCCCATTGTCCACTGGCTGGGCCTGGCCGAGTTGGATGCTCGAAGCGTTCGGGTAGAGCGCCCAGCTCGGGTGAACCGAGGGTAGGCAAGCCTGGGGGTGGATGGAATGGTCGGCGGCTGTTGGGTTGAGGATTCGTCCCGTAATGATCCAAGAAGCCATAGTAGGATGCAAGCATCTTGCCATCCTTGGTGGAAAAGTAATCGGCGCGCAGATCCTGGCGGCCTTTGTCACTTCGGCCTTGGGTCATGACGTTGGTCCCCTTCTTGAAGTCGAACACCGCAAAAGAGCATAGGTAGCCTACGCCATCGACGTGGACTGTAAACTCGCGGAAGAAATCAATCAAGCGGTCGCTACACTTTGGTAGGCTGAACCAAAGGACGAAAGGGGTGAAGATCATGCTCAATATCTCTTCCAAGAAGATGACGATCTTTAACTGGTAGGACACGGCAAATTCCTTGCGCACGTCGTCGCTGTGCAAGCGTCCTTTCCACGTCGAAGGGAAATAATGGGTGAAATCAATCAATTCCAGAAGGGCATACTCCGGATCAAAGACGTCGGTCTCCTCGGGTGCCATACCCTGAGCAAAGGCCCATACGGTACCAAAGATGCCAAGATAGAAGAGCACCGTTCGATCGTGAGTGATCTCGAATCCAAGGAACAGCTCTGGATCGATTACTGAAGCAAGTGCAAGCACCGAAGCCAGCGCGCCAGATATAAAGGCGACGAAACGAGCCAGCTGAATCGTCTTGTCTTTAGGAAATTGGTCGATGTAACGGCTAGCGAAGGGGTAGGACATGTTGATGCGACGCTCAAAGAGATGCCAGAGCTCGTTGAACTCACGGAACTTCCACTCCGCCAGCGGGGTGTATTGACGTGAGCCGATTTGAGCCGGATTCTTCTTGAACTCGTTGAAATAGCGGAAGAAGTAATGCATGAGGAAGTAGACCACGATGAAAGGGGCCACGAAAATGTTCATGATGCCGGCAAACATAAAACGTCGGCGTAAGCCATCGCTCAGGGCTCGTCGATGGGTATCTTTCAGAAAGATGGTGCGTAACTGGCCTTGCTCATTGAACACATAGTCCATAATGCACAGGTTGAGATTCCATTCCAAGGTCCGCGAGAAAAGCTGCCGGTTCCGAAGAAACGGAATCGGCAAGGTCAAGTCAAGAATGTCTTTGTTGACGAGCGCAATCATGTAATTTTCCTTGCGCATCAAGCGGTTGGCAATATCGTGGGCATCCATGCGTTGCTTCGACTGGCTGCGTAGGTACTTACGGTGCTTGGCAGAAACCGCGGCAGCTGTGGCTGGATTCGCATCTCGCAGCGTCATCAAACGGCTGACGACCTCTTGCCACGAGATGGTCTGGACCTCACCATCAGACACCCCAAGCAAATAGTAATAAAAGTCATGCATATGTTTGAGTCTGCGAATATCCAGCAAAAACTGGAAGAGCTTGCTAATCCAGAAAAAGCTCAGCAGCCAGAGGAGAAACGTGGCCGAGCCAGACATTTTGGACGTGCATTTGGGTACGAGTATTTCGTCCAGGGACTTGCTGCCCCGAACTTTATGATAGTCGACGCAGTTGGTAAGAAAAGTCGTAAATCCAACCACGAATGCAAATGTCCTATGAACAGCTTGTCAGTCACGAAATTTGGCCGCATTGCAAGTGAAGAAAGACCAAGTAAAGAATCGGCATACAAGAGGTTCAACGTCCGGCTCAGTAAGATCGACCAAAACCCATTACCCAGGAAATAGGCATACACATCTTTTAAAAAGTTGTCCAGGTTTTCCACGTTTGCCCATCGCCACATGGCTTTTTTCTTCGGGTCGGTATTGCTTAAGCTTGGATGTTGCTGTGCAATGAACCAGCGAGCCACGGGGTGAGTACTTGAGATACCCGGTATGGGTAGCGTTTGATGTGTTTGACGATGTGGCCGGTCATGCTGGGGTGGTGGAGGACTGGGGGTTCTCGATCGGCTGGGCATGCTATGTGGCGGAGGAGGGAGACGTGACTTCAACTCCTCGTCGTCATGCCCCTCAACCAACAGTGATAATGGGACATCCTCGTCTCGATCGTCAAGCTCATATCCTGGAGGCGATGGCTGGTTCATCCACCGCGGCCTTGAAGGTTTGCGCCGGCGCGTATGAGATGGTGAGCCATGATGGTTTGCTGCTTTTCCTGCCGCCTTGGGACCTAACAAGCCCGCACTCGGGCTTGAGGTTTCACTCCGAGTTGCATCCGCCAGTGCCTCCTCTAACTCTCCGTCACTAAAGTGTTCCCCGTGGGCCACGCCATGGGCCAGCCCCGCGCGCTCCTCGACATCAGAGGAATCGGATTCGGCATCGTGTTCGCGTATCGCCTCGTATACCGAGGGGGAGTCCGTGGGAGGTAAGAAACGAGATAAGATGTTGGAGGACATCATCTTGCCGTCCTTTCAAGGGTAATAGTATACGTGGCCCTAAGGGCTCATCGCCGTAGCTGTGTGTGTGTGTGTGTGTGTGTCAGTCGTATACGGTCCGGGTCAATACCTGGGGGAAGTGCGGAGAAAGGATAGGTCCGCTCTCGCTTGTCGCCGCGCCGTTGGTAGCATCAGCGTGGTAGTCGAGGTTTTCTTGTGCTTATACCATAGAGAGCAGCACAGCGTCTTTGGTTCTTTGCGGCGGCCACAGTGGTCCCGTGCAGATATCTGCTCACGTCTCGTGAGAACCACCAGAGCTCTGCGTGATCTCCAGAGCCGCCCCATTATGACATAATAAGCTTCCCGCTGCGGACCTGACAGCCTTGTGGCCTGAGAACGAGGGCTAAAATGTTTAAACCTGAGGCACTCCTTGCGACACGAGTCATGTGGGTTGTGCGGGGTGGACGATGCTTCAAAGAGGCAAGGACTCCTGCATCTGCTTCTTGAGGACCTTCTACCGACAATTATTACTAGAGCAATTAGTACGGAGTAGGATGTACAGCGGTGGTAACAATGACGGGAGTCTGGGATATGTTCCTCAGAGGCTAGCTGAGGTGAGGGTTCCGCTACTGTACTCTCTGGCTAGTGGCTACTGCTGACGCGCTGACTTCTAGAACCCTGCGAGGCACGGGCAACCACCAACCACTGGCACCAACCACCAACACCGGCGCAACGTTCTTCTCAGCCCAACCGATCT
>JAXQJV010000403.1:0-20843 GCA_037042255.1 Penicillium sp. PG106-07D
GGGAAATGAAGGGCGAAGCAATCAAGCAATGACCGCCACAGACGGAATTGCAATGATCACAGAGGATGACAGATTATTATAGAGGACTCGGTGCAGGTGTAATACCTACTCACTCCGTTAGGTATGTCCAGAGCACGATGACATGGTTCACGTCACTACACGAGTAAGTGGTTCTGGTCGGCAACAAGCTAACGAGGGGACGTGGTGTTGCGCGCAGGGCAATTGAGCCCATGACCAGTAGATCGGAATCCGCTGCGTTGCGACCCAAAAAGAGTCATCCGCTATTATACAGTAGTTGCCGGTAAAACATTGGCTGGTCTGAAGATCGGCAATAAACCGAGAGGCTAAAGGATGGAAGAATAAAAGTTCAAGAAAAAATTCATTGTAGACCAATACTGTTCTGTTGATCATAGTCAGCTGGGCACTAATCTAGTGAATTGTCGACTGAGAATACAAGAACGACTGACTGCGAATAACCCCTTCCTTTACATGGAAGCAGAGGGTTTCAGACGGAGCCAGTTTGCGTAGCCGAGGGTGCCATGCGGCCAGCTCGGACCGAGGAACGCGTCCTTGTTAAAAGCAGGCGACATGCTATCGAAGTCCAGTTAACAGAGGCTATCAGTTTCTCCCTAAGGGGCTCCGAGAAGAGCATGGATTACTTGAGGTCATATGCATTCAGGGTAGATATGAGGATTGGATTTTCATCAGCTGAAGCTGAGCTTTCGAGCCTATTTCAAGCTGTCTATTTATCCTTGGCTTATGGAGCATCGCGGTGCCTTTTGTAGACTTGGACCATTTAACTAGACCTCGTAGGTCAATGATGGTAGAACAAACTCAGTTGCACTGTGAGGTAGTCCAATGTCTTGACTCAGGGACGCTCCACTGTTCCTCTGTTTACTTCGACAGACTTCAAAGATACTAGCCCATGTCACTCTAGAATTCACTTGTCCTGTCGCCTTTGTAGGAGGGCTCTATCTATTGCTTCTCATATCCACCAAGAGTGGGCCCCGCACGTTTGTGGTGGCTGATAGAGACAACTCAGACATAAATTTAAACTACCCACTGGTGAGATACGCGGCTGACTGATACCAGAGCAGCATAGAATGTTGGAAGAGGAATAGTCGATTCGCTGCAGAAAGGCTAAAGCTTTACATAATCCTCTGTGGGGTACAGTACGTTGCGAAACCGGTGCAACCGCCCCCACTCTTCGAGTTGTTTCTTTAGGCCCACCGCCAAGAGACCCTAGAATATATTAGGAATAGCCCCGGAATATCAATATTCCTGTGCAGTCACGATACTATCATTTACTATCATTAAATACGGCGGCTTGTCTCGTACCTGTATCGGCAATTCCAGGGCAGATGCAAAAAGGTCAAACACCAGAACAGTGGCTTGTCTCGCGAATCTGGTGAATTTCCAATCTCAGGGCTCCTATCACTCCCGTGTTTAGGAGACGAACAGAAGGGCTAGGGCTAGAAAGCATAACGCACGATTTGATCGTAGTAGAGTCAGTCCATTATGGTTGTCAGGACCCGAATCCACGACGATTATACCGTCGGATGGATATGCGCCCCCATAATATACACGTTATACCCTAGCGCGGAAATAGATTAGCGATATACCATCTAGACCGCCTCCTCGAGGGAGGGTTATATTTCAGACCGTGGGGCGACTATTTTTACGGATAACTAGATAGAGTCGTAGAACTTTAGATAGAATATACTATAATATGACGTGGTGCTAAGTACCAGGGAGATTCTGATTCCACGTCGGCCATCGGCCTAACTCTTCGTAAAGCACCAGATCATCATTTTCGAGAACCTGCTCCTCCATCGTATCCATATAGCGTTTCAAGATATCAATGCCTAATAGAAGTCTATTCGGTGTGACAAAGGCGGGCTTACAACCCATTCGCCGAGCTCGTTAGGCATACATAAATAATGGAGGTCAGGATCCATCGAAAAACATAAATGAGAACAACTACCTCGAGGGCAGTGAAAATGATGATTATTTAAAAATTAATCATCGTCATAATTACCTTAGTCTCGATGGTGAGAATCAACGTATCTCGAGCAAAAATAGTCTTTGTTAGGTTCGTCCACGGATATATACCTAACCCAGAGACGAACTTCAAACTTTCAATATAAAGAGCTATCGCCCATCCGCTCATAGGCTACACACAAACGATATTAGAACTACCCTTTTTGTCGTTCTTCTGCGGCGCATTCTTTTAGGCAATTTTCGAATTCCTGTTATAGCACCTACACGAATAATAACCCGAACTGTATAAGCTATACCTTATAGCGGCGGCTATCGTCGCTTATCTAGCCGCTCGATCCTATAGGTACTCCGTAACAGATCGCACCACTACTAAACCATTCACTCGCCGCCTATTAAGTGGTAAGTAAACCCGGCATCTTTCATACGGCTATATTTTATTGGATTTGACGCAAATTTGTACCCAAAGTGTACAGCTAAATTCGAAATTGCCTTCCATGTTTTACACGCAGAAACTATCTCATACCTTAACGCCAAGGCGATGGTAAAACTTCCTAGTCCTGATTCAGCTAGCTTGCACATCAGCGCTGCTCGTCAGTACAGAACTGTAAATTATTTGAGAAGGCCAATACGCCACAACCTTTGAATCATGTATTTCATTGATACTGTTATGGTTTCTGCCAATATTTTCCTGCCCGCCAAAGCTGTTCCATCTCAGGCCCCGTTGGCCTCCAACCCTCACCACGAGACTACCGCACACGGCATGCAATGGCTGCGACTCTGCCCGCTTCAACCCGAGAGTTTATTCGTGATATGATCTTGAGTAAATCACTGACCACATTCCAGATCGCTGATGCTGCTGGATGTAGCCCGCGTTCTGTCACAGCATCGACGAAAAGCCCGACTATACGTTCCTACGTAAGTTGTTCCGTGACCTCTTCGTCCGCGAGCCCCTGCAGTACGACCACGTCTTCAACTGGGCCGTCTACAAGTATCAGAAGAACGCCGCCAATGGGTCTGCGAAACCCGCTCACACTAGATTTGATGAGATACAAGTAAGCATGAATATCGCGTCACAAGCACAACGAGATGACCAGGTGACTAGGTTCGACTACGATGAAACAGATTCAATCACGCCCTGTCGTTCTGTGAAGCCAAGAATACCATGGGGACCATTTTAAGCAGACATGGGTACTGTGTAGCTCGTACCAAGAGGCCAGTAGAAATATGAGCGATGTGGCCCTGAGAGAAGCTCTTGGAAGACTTGAAGAAATGAGCAGCCCGTCTTGTGTCTATCTTTGAACTATGCAGCGCTTCTTCTAGGCCTCGGTATAAAAGTAGATAAGAGGGTTGGATTTGATTTCCTCGATCAAAGTGGAGACGGCAGCTTATATTTGGCATTGAGGTGCCAGGGCCAACAAGCCATCCATTTGGCCCCAGGGCCAGGCATCATTTTGGTTATGCCATCAACCCGACATTCTGTCAGTAAAGTCAAAGAGATAGACAGTTCCCACATGAGTGCCACACCTCAAGGCAACCCGGTGGCCGTCCAGTAGTTCTAAGCCTCTTTGTGAGCTCAGTCTCGACGGAAATGTGCGCCGCAATCTCGCACGCTTTGATGACGGAGGAAGCGTAATCTTACAAGCCTTGGTTGTTATAAGAACTTGGTTGAACTTATGTGGACCCAAAATAGGCTTGAAAGATTCTTTAATACGAGATAAGGCATCGAAATCAAGAGACTCCACCATGGCCGAGGAATGGGGAGCGAGCTGGACGCCAACGAGAGACACGATGCCGTCAGCAAATGGATCGACCGCCAAAAAGCGAAAGGGACACGATGTTTGTGGATCGACCATGACGATGTGAGCTGTATCGAATTTCCTATCAGTTCGGCGAGTGAATGTCTGAATTCGGATGATCGGGCTATCCTTATTGTGGCTTAGGATTGCAAATGTGCTGCCGTTGGCACTCACGACAACGGATGGAAGACCCATCACGTCGGCCGTCATTTTCTGGTGAAGACTTCCATCTGCACCGTTAATGATATGGACACTCGCGATACGGTCAACCCCCTTAGGGTAGCTCTTGACAACGAGAATCAGTTCCTCTTCGCTAGTGTTGATCAGCTTCAGAGGGATCGCATCATGATAGCCTCTTGTATCGTAGAAGCCGTAAAAATCCGCCGTGTGGGCTATTGTCTCTGCTTCCCAGAGCAACTCTCCAGAATACAATGCGTGGCCACGCGTCCGAGCCGAGCCACCATCTATCCCGATCCTTCCATGGGAGACAGTTCCGTAGTATACTCGCTTGTCCCCAACCAACAGCGGGGTCCAAAAAGGGTCATCGTATGACTCAAATCGGCACTCACGTGACCATATTCGATTCCCACTTTGGAGACAATAGAGAGTGTCCCTATCTCCCAGGTTAGCCAAGCTCGTCGAGGATACCTATACTCATACTCCTACCAATAGTTTTGGGCTATATCAGTGCCCGGCTCTTGGTCAAAAAACTCGACACGAGATCGAATCAGTAAGTAGACATTAGCCCCCAATACCACTAGTTCACTAGGTTGGTGATGCCCTAGTGTGACGTCTACCGGAGTCAGTAGTATTGGCTTATGAAGTGAACCATCCTTCCCGTACGACAGATCCTGCCCAAAAATGCCTTCCTTAGGGTCTACCCATGCACAGAAGTTGCCGGCCACGGTGAACAGCCTCGTATACTCGTACTTACGAACGCTTGAAGGCTCCCCGCGCTGCATATTAGCTCGCAGGGCGGCTACTGTATCATCAGTAAAACGGCATCGCAAGCACTATACTAGACATTAGCTCACCCTGTTTTTTGAATAGGCATGTCGCCGAATATGAGTCGGCGGGAAGAAGGCACTTGAATTCGTACTGAAAATGGAGACGAAGGCCAACGGACGCGATCCAGGATTGAACAAATATCCTCCATGTTCGGCTCACCCTCTCACAGCAAACAAGATCGGGCGCCAGCAAGTGCTTGAAAATATCACTGGCACATTCAGGGCTTAAAGCTTGTAATGGGTCCTGGAGCCACATTTTTGAAGACAAAAAATTTGCAGAAGTCCAGTATATTCTGTAGCGCCGTGACAATAGTAGTACGGGCACGTAAATGAGGGGTCCGACCTGAACTTCTCTTTCTCGAGACGATCCTGCTCCTCGTATCTCTATTTCGACTGTGAGTCAGAGTTCTATTTTAATCGGCAGGGAGGACGTCCACCCTATTAGTTGAGATACCAACAGGCGTTGATTGCCGGGAGGTTGGTCGAAATAGGAGGTTGGTCGCTTGTCTGAATGCTATCAGATGGGGTTAGGATTCTACCTCTCCCCTTTCAGGTTTAGCGCCCTGACGTAGTCAGCTGTATACCCTAACTAACTAGTTAACTTAGGCCGTTTCACCATCTCGTTGCTGACTAATCTCGCAATAACGAGGGACCCAAGACATCCAAAAAAATCTAAGTTGCGAACTATCTCTGGGTCTTTGATAAGCTCGAAGACAGGCCTCGATATGACGTCGGCAATCACTTCCCGAAGGTTGTTTCATGTGGCGGTACTGACGTCATGACCTTTTCCACGACTTCGTGGAACATTGGAGAGCTGCAATTTGTGTTCGCCCATCGGGAAAACTTCAGGGTAGCCTGAGTTTTCAATGGTAGGATTCCGTACTTATCAGCAGCGATAAATACTTCAATGTTGTTGAAAGCAGCTTGGTTCGCTGTGTCTATATTTTCTGGCTTGTTTTCTGGCTTGTTTTCTGGCTTGTTTTCTGGCTTGTTTTCTGGCTTGTTTTCTGGCTTGTTTTCTGAAATGGATGAATCAGACTCATACATGATCAACAGGCAAGTCGAATGACGGCCACAATCATTCCTCATTCCTCGCGGGATGAGGAGGGAGGAAGGTGCCTGGCTTCATTTCGCAGAGAGTTTCGGACCTTCACAGAGCTTCCCGGTATCATTGAAGCTGCAGGGCTGGACATGGGTGTCCGTACTTCGGAGAGTCAGGTTGACGCTCCTGCTTTTGCCGCTGACTTTCTGCGATTGGAGCTAGTAGGCAGGACAGGACTTCGTTTGACCATTGTTGATTTGCCTGGATTGATTTCGGTTTGCGAGGACGAGCGTGACATGCAACTGGTCAGCAACTTGGTTGACTCATACATCGAAAGTACACGAACTATCGTCCTTGCGGTTGTCCCAGCAAGTAGCGATGTCGACACTCAGGGTATTATCCAACGTGCTCGTCGCTATGATAAGCATGGGTTGAGGACGGTTGGGATCATTACAAAGCCTGATCTTATCAACAAGGGAACTGAGCCGCGAGTAGCACGCTTGGCCAAGAATTTGGATCGCACAAAGCTCAATCTTGGAACTCCTCCTCAAGAACCCTTCTCCGGTTGAGTTATCCCAAGGCCTGTTTTCGGAGGCAAGAAAACGTGCGGAACAAGAGTTCTTCTCCCGCGAACCGTGGAGAGGTCTTGGGCTTGATCCGTCGCGGGTTGGGATTGAAAATCTTCGAGTATTTCCGCAAGATCTTCTTGAGAGTCACATTGAGCGTGAGCTGCCCAAGGTACGGGAGGAACTGTGTGAGCTCCTCAAACAAAACAGCCAGGAACTTGCCTCTCTCGGAATGGAACGAAATACTGCGAGTCAGATCCGGATATACCTGACGCAAGTCAGCGCCGACTTCCAGAGTTTGGTCCAAGCCGGTATTGACGGAGACTACGGCGGCCGTGACGCAAAGCTCTTTGATGCACAAGGCGATGATTTCATCAACCGTCTCCGCGCGATGGTCCATCTAAAAAACGAAAAGTTCGCCAATCACATGAGGGAATATGGTCAGACGCGCAAAATCACTTCTCAAAGAGATATCGAGTCTTCTGAATTATCGTCTTCTGATGAGGAGGCAACGGAGTTAACTTTGAATGAGCATGGCCAGATCCTTCTTACCAAGGACGAAATGGCTGCGTGGGTCAAACAAGTAAGTAACGGTTACAATATCTATCTATCATCTCTGATCATCCCAGGTATATCATCGAACACCCGGAAGGGAACCACCAGGAAACTACAACCATTCCCTGCTTGCTGAGCTATTTCATTCGCAGTCCATGCGGTGGGGCAAAATCGCTCGTGATCATCTTGACGCCGTGGCAGATTTGGTCTCAAGCTTTTTGCAAGCAGCTTTGAAATTCGTGATAAAGGACACCAAGGTTCGCCAAAATGTTCATAGTAACTTCACGACGGCCAATAAAATAGACATCGTCCACGCCAATTGCTAGCCGGGGAGTGTTAGTTGTGATGCCGAAAATGCGTCCGTCGATAAATATGCGGGACTGAATAGCAAGAATGGGAAGATTGGTCCAACTTTTCCCGTTCCTGGCCAACCTAGCGTCGACGTTATGGAACCAGGGCCGATGGGAGGAGGCCGAGTAGCTCGAGGTGCAGGTTATGGAGACCCGTAAGACAGAAGCTCGGCGCGGACCATCCGTCTACGCTGACGAGTATGGCCAACCTAGCTTTCACCTTGGCATCTACTGATCGGCGTTCCGAAGCGATTGATTTGCTTAGAATCTGCGTTACCAAGCAGCAACGAATTTTAGGTCCCGCTCATCCCTACACCATTTCTAATTCGGACACTCTGCTAGCATGGGAAACTGGCAATCTGGCTATCGAGACATAATAAATTTATTATCCCCTATTTTTCTTTGCTTTCCCTTCGTCTTGCATTGAGGACGCCTCGCCATATTTGGTCATATCACTTGGTTTGGCCTTCACTATCATTCAGTCCAATCTTATGCATTGGCAGCACTTTGTTTTCCATACAGGTAACTGGGAAGCAGTGTAGGTGGGCCGAAAAGGGCATAGATAGCTCGTATAAAGACGTTTTGAAAGAACCTTACACCGTAAGCCTGGCGAAACAACCCCTGCATTTACACTAACCGAATTAATCGTAGCCTGTTTGGACTTGGGGTTCCAGAAACCATTCCTATGTGGAAACTATGGAAGGAAATTTCGAATTTAGCTGTACTATAGAATCCGTGCAATATATTCACGCCTTCGGGTATGGGGTACAAATATCTTGGCATGGCAGATTAATGTAGAACCCTGCCTCCACGGACCTCGCCGCCGTTAAAACACCTTTTTTAGCCATATATTCTTCCTATCCTTGGAAATGGCCCCAACCCAGGAAGAAAGACTGAACGTTTAGCGGTCATATTAATCCGTGGTATTAGAAACTCCCCGAAGGGATCTATACGGTTTATGAATATCGGAAATTCAGCTCATTCCTGATGCTAGGAAAGGGCCTATAATACACCGTGCAATATAGATGTCCATTACTTTATATGCAAGCTTCATAGATAGTCAACTAGCAACTTAGTTAGATTGCACATAACGCTTTGCCGAAACCGACGAACTCGAATTCTTTTATCTAGGCGCCATAGGAAACAAGGCCGTTTTGACTGGTGCATACGAGATAGCCACTGAAACAAGAACAAGGTTCTCGACCCTATCCCCAATCATTGGAGGCAGCGGCGAGAACTCTTACGTGGTCAACCTTAATACCCCGCGCTACCCCGCACTATCCTGTTATCAGTGGAGCCTCCAATCTAAGCGCTTGCTTGGAATTCGAGGAAATAAACGCAAGATTAATTCGTACCAAGGCGAAATGGAGTAGTCCGGAACTAAGATCGCGTATCGGTAAGCTTTATCTAAGCGACTGATGGTTCTGCGATATCCTACCGCCATAGCTTGCACATAAAGCAACAGGAATCCCTATTGCACAGTGTATATAGGCCCTTTCCTAGCATCTGGAATACCCTCAATTTCCGATATATTCACAAACCGCACTGATTCCTTCGGGGTATTTCCAACGCCACCACTCAACATGACCGCTGAGCGTTCAGTCTCTATTCTTGGCTTGGGCCAAATGGGTTCTGCCATTGCTCGAGCCTACATAAAAGCAGGATGGAAAGCGATTGTTTGGATTCGATCCGCCGCCAAAGCTGGACCCTTAGCTGCTAAGGGTGCAATCGCTGCGAAATCTGCAACCGAGTGTGTCAGTGCAAGTCGCCTCATAATCACCTGCCTTCTCGATCACAAAGCACTCCACGAGATATTCGCCAATGTGAGTCCCCATCCTGACGATGGAACAATCTTAGTAGACTATACCTCGGGCCCTCCTGCAGAACTTCAGGAGACTCGACGAATGATCAAGGACTTGCACATTTCGGCTTATATTCGTGGTATGGTGTGTACAACACCTCCGTATGTGGGCAACCAGAAGACGTCTCTCTACTATAGCGGCGATTTCGAGGTCTTCAAGGCGATTTTTGATGACATCGGAGTCCTTGGGAAGCCGCGCTATCTTGGGAATGATCCCAGCTCTGCTAGTATGCAAGAATGTATTCTTATTAATACCTTCTTCGGCCTCGCCGCTGGGTTTCTTCAGTCAATGGCGTTGCTGAGAAAGTCGAACCTTTATTCCGACGGGGGCGCTGAACGTTTCGTGTCGGAGGTTTTGGCACCGTTACTTGCGTACGACTACCCTTGCATGCTCAGAGACTACGCGAGGCAGATCGATAAGAAGCAGTACACTAGCACCGAGGGTGCCCAGTTGGGTCTGTTGGTCCACTCCTTTGAAGCATTAATGCTGCAAAATTCGGAGCTGGGTCTTTCTAGCGTAGTAGTGGCCCCTCTGCAGGAACTTGTCAAAACCAGAATCGCACAGGGAGGAGCGGATGAAGAACTAAGCAGCCTGGTCGAGACAATTTCTGACTCGCAGAAAAACCACTAAGGTCAGGCGAGAGAATGCCTTGAGATGGAGGTATGCTCATGCTTACTGGATACTGTCTCTAGACGTTTCTGAGCTGCTTTGTCAGGTGGTTGCTCTGAGATGCGGTCGAGATGTGAACCGGGTCAACAAATTACTATGTTGGCAAAAGAGGGCTGCTTCACATGCGGGGCAACAAGAATTTAGATGTACTAAATTTACAATCGAATACATTCCTGAAATTATTATGTAAAAATACATACGTATGAATACATACGCAGCTGCCGGAATCACTCCAAATGTAGACTAGTGTGTCTTGGCACAAGGGGCAGGAAGTAGACGGCGCAGCTTAGGTTGGAAGCCCGTTGGCTGGACGCCACAAATCATGACATTGCTTCTATTCTTTAAGCTATTAGATCGTGATTCGACAAGTGATACCGAAAAACCGCGTGCAGGCAATTTATTTAATCTGTCAAGTTGCCTCCAGTGACAGAAATAGTAGATGGAGTTATATGGGTCTGCTATGTTAAATTCCAGAGCAATAAACCTTCAGACTCCGACACAATACTCCGTACTCCGTACCGTGCCTGAAGATGTTGCGAATCGAGACGACCCGAGGGAGAGTGGGGGTCGTGGCAAGAAGATCTACAGGGACCCAACTCCGAAAACAACAGGACGCGAAGAGGATTTACTGGCATTGCGCGAGTTTTTTTCCGGAGATCATGTGCTGTTTGCGACGTGTGTCCTTTGGGGCGCAGTAGACAGTTGGACAAGTCAGAATCAGTTCACGATCACGATGTCTCCGCCGTGGACCTTCTGCTACGAAAATGCTCGAAGTCGGCAGTCGAGGCCCGCTTGGCAGAAATGTGAGGCGGGGCCTTTTGTTTCCACGCAGTCCCCGCCATCCATGATGGGAACCGACTTCCTAAGCACTGTCATCGACTCATCGCACATTCAGTTGAAACAAGACTTGAGTTCTCGGACTTGATCAAGTGAAAATGTTGATCAATATTAACAAATATTTTTAATTAAAATTTAGGCAAAGTAGCGCGATCGCGACTGACTGTGCACTCACAAGAGGCCGTGGTTCATAATTATCGTGGAGAATGGCTGGACTGGTCACAAAGTTGAAGGCGTTCGGATTTCCTGGAAGGGTAATCCGCAGAGATCGTGAGTCTCCTTGGGCGTGGATTCTGGAATCCTGGATTGTGGCAGCAGTGCTGAATAAAGAAAGATAAGCTCCGCTGGAGGGTCCACAGAAAAAATTTCGGAGCATCAACTGATCAAGCAAGCTCCACTCCTTTCTGGCCCGATTAGCCGGTCCACCATTCCGTACTTGGTGCGACAAAAAGAGTTCAACACGATGTTGCTGTTCTCGAAGGTTTCCAGAAGATAGATTCTCTGTTGCGAAAGTTGATCTATTGACCTGAGGCCAGGAACGAAAAATTGAAAACGACACGGATCATTCGATGGCAAATTTCAGCGGAATGATGAATCATAGAGATCGATCATACTATCATTCGTTCCCGGATAATAATCGGAAGAAAAAGCTCCTAGCTACAGCAGTTGATCAACTTCCCTCACAGAATAGCAGTGTACAAAGAAGGGTTGGTCAGCTATAATCAACGTACAGATCCGAAAGCGCCAGAGACTGGACCGTGCAGCAAAGGCCAACAAAGCACGAAAGCACGCCTTCTGCGCGGGCAGGTCTAGAACCACTGGTGAACAAGAAAGTGGAGGAGAGTTGGTCACACGGCAGACTTTTCTTGCCAAGCCTTTTAGTCTTTGGGTCCCATAGTCGGCCCTTAGCGCCGGTGTTTGCCAAAGTGGGTGCTTGGGCCAGGTTCCCCATAGTTGGTGACTTGGTGACTGCAGATCCGTCCCGTATAAGACTCGCTTCGGCTCCTCCTTCACTTTACTAGTCTTTTACTTTTCCCTCTTCGATCTCAAAGCAACAACTATACTTCTCGCTAATAATCTTTGATCGTCTCGACATCAATCAACTTGGGATCAATTTCCCATCTACAGCCGCAAATAAACGGCCAACCCACAACCATTGACCGACTTAAAATTCTCCTACAATCACACCAAAATTCCCCCGAGGACCAAACGAGAGAATGACCGTTGCCCTCAACCAAACTCCCGTCACGCCTAAGCCTGCACCTGCCGTGCCCAACTTCACAAAAAACACCAACAAGCGGTGGCCCCCCATGGCAAACCGAAACGCCCTGCCCTATAAGCTCACCGTCATCTCCAAGGAGAAGCTGACTCGGGAGGCCACCGCGCCCGATCCCGACCTCCGCCGCTGCGTGGCTCACTTCCGGCTACACTGTGGATCTGTCCTCTGGACGGAAAATGACATGAAGTCCCGCATCAGCTCCTTTGACTTTGAGGAGACGGATGAAGAAGATGAAAACGATCTTCCCGAGATCAAGCCGCAATTCGATACAAAAAATGCCTTTGTCCGAGTCGAAGCGACTGACACATCCATTGACACGGCTGTCGGGACATCTCAATTACCACAAGTCTCTCCGGATCATGGCCTCTTTCCGGATCAGAGTCATTGCATTGAAGTAACTTCAAAAAACACTCTTTGCTACATCTCCGTCTCCCCCGTTGCCGGTTAAATTGGGACCATCCTGATTTCCGACTACCCCAACCACCACCACTTGTCACTTTTCAACTCTACCGCTCTACTACTCCAACATGCCCCTCTCAACTTCTCCCCGACATAATGACTTACGATGCAACGACGATTATGACAAACCGAACTAAACCGAATCCTGTATAAAGCTACACACTAGATCATAATGAACAAAACTTTTGCTGGCCAAATCATAATTCCCTGTAAATTCCATTAGCCATGTGAGTCTTGACCAATAACTCAGATGATTGCCTAGAATTATCGCCACTGATTTGCGGTTTCACTCGGGATGTCAGGATAACCCCGACGGCCGAAAGACTCCATCGTGAGTCAGTCCGTTGTCACGTGGCTCGTTAGGGCTAGCCACGGATGTAGCGAAAGATCGACCTTGCCAATCACGATTGTCAATCAGCCCATGCCATAGATGGAGCAAAGTCCTCAAAAGGGCCAAGAAACCGTGGCAACCGTGGATCGCACAAGAACTTGCCCATAATCTATTGTAAAGTCGTACCATGTATGACTGTAGAGCCGCCAGCCGCCAGGGCAGTGGCGAACTATGGACCCGCCGATCATCTCGAATGTCATCATGTTCCGTCATAGTTCTTCACGTACTTTGAAAATGGTAGCTCTAGAGCGTTGGGGAAGATATACTCGGACATCTATCAAGTTCCACAATCATGCAATTGACTTACCGTCCGGGACGCCGGCGAATTGAAGAAAGACAGTGTTCTGCTGACCATTGGCGGCGGGTACCCTTGTCATTGCCAAGGCAAAGGATTTCAAGAGATCATGGCAAATTGACTCATGAACCAAGTGCCATTCCAATCAGATGGAGTAGGCTCTGTAACTTTGAGTATCTGTTGTGTTGCTAAATTCCAAGACTCCAAGCTCCCAAGGCTGCATCATTCCCCCGGACCCTGCCCGTTAGCGTGAACTGGAGCTCTGATTCATTGGCTGGGATTGCATCCGCGCTCGCGCTTGAGGCCTGTTGTTCTGTACGCCTGAAAGCCGTCGTTTGACATGATGTCTAATGTATGTATGTATTTGCTTGCTAGAATCGATATGATGGTCGCAACTGCCGTTTTGGGCATTCCGGGAAGAACTTAATGCGTACGCACACACTTTGAGAACTGCACAAAGTCTGTGGACGAGATAAGAACGAATTCTTGTCTGCTAAATCAAGGAATAGGCGATGACAGCAATGCAATTCAGGACTTAGATATGATCACGTCAACCCCTCCAGAGCCTAGCTCAACCGCCCATCCACCCCTCTGCTTATTTCCCTTCCCAGAAACAACAATTTTATTTGACGTGCCAGGCATCTCAACCCAAACGACAGGGCAGCCGACGCCTTCGCCGGACCAGACACGACACGCAGCTTCAGCGAGGACAAATCAGAAGTATCGAACGAAAACTCCTCAGTCTGCCCCGCACTGATCTTGACATAATATACAGCGATTCTCAAGTAACATGACCGACAGACACTGCGAAAATCTCAAGGCCCCACCGTCAAGCGCAGGTCATTTATTGAGTGGCTCACTTCAAGTTGACGATGAAGTCAAATGCGCCAGTTATGTTACATGACAATATGACTTAATATTGCACCCTACCCCCAGTAGCAAAAGTAGACAAAAAGCCTGCGATTAAGTTTACTTCCACTCAAGTTCTGCTTCCATCCACTTTCCCTCGGCTGGCCCCATGACAACAACAGAAAAACCAGCGCGATTATGTGCATACCCATTTAAGTCTGGCACATCGACCATTCTCACCCACGGCAGACCCTCTCCTTCTATCGCGGGCGTTGTCACACACGTCGATTCGATGTTTTCAATCAGTTCCGTCTTATGATGCAGCATTGCAATCATTTGTGGGACTGTCGTAATAACCCTGCTCAATCGCGTCTCATCGTCAATGCTGAGCGCATCTTTCAAGGCGTCGCTAATCAAATAATCTCTGTTGTGGGTTGTCGAGTGTCCTCAGATCCGGTTTTAGGATTGCTTGCCTTCTCATTTTGATCTTAATCTGCTCCGTCACCTCCCAGATCTTATGATGAGGCATCGTCAGCGTCGTCTTGCTTCCCCCTTTAGTACCCTCAGCCATCTTCTTCAGTATAATCTTGGGAACTTCTCTCATCGCTGCTTTCGGTCGGATCGTTTTCGGCGTACCGTCATCTCCCTTCTTCAATTCAAAGACTGTGATGGTCCCATATTTGCTGTCTCCATAAGTAATTGAAGTCAAGCGCCTATCGGAGCCATTAAATTTGGATGAGTCAAATAATTCAATGTCCATTTTCTCAAGACGCTGCCTGTCGGCGTGGCAGTCTCCATCACCCAACGGTAGGAGGATTATACGTGGCAACGACCGGTAGAACGCCAGCAAGTCTTCTTTGTGTAACCAGTTTCGAAAAGTTTCGCGAAGCCTTCTAGGCCAATGTTGAATCCTTGCAATCCCACGTTCACTTTGAAGGACTCATAGAGCGCTAGCGTCACGAGGTGCTTGTTTTCCAGGATATCTTGTTTCGCCTCAAGCTGATGATCCTTGTACGTGGCCCAGTCGAAAAACTTCTCATAGGAGTTCAGGGGTTGCACTAGAGGCGTATCTTTAACGGCCAGATTATGGTCATTGCGTGCATCGTCACCTGAAAGTGGCTGTTCATTGCCCCTCGGTAGGAGACCTTCAGGTGGATGACTACCCCGGACAGGCGCGGAAGTGGGAAGACGGTCCTCTTGTCCGGAATCCTTCGCTGGCCCATTTCCGTGGCTTCCCTCTTCGTCTTCCGGCGCCAGTACGTCGAGGATTTCCGAGGCAGTCTGTTGCCGGAGTTGCGGATCATTTCGAAGCCTACGAATTTGCTCCATGATTTCCTCTTTAGTCCTTTCATCTTTAGCTTCTTGAAGCAGCTCGGGCAGGCCCGTATCATCTGTTATCGGATGAACAGCATCATTGCGTTCGGTGTCCCTGTCATTTTCTCCCAAAAGGGACCATACGGAGCTAAGAAATTCCTGAGCACTCTTCTGCCGAAGTTGTATGTTGCTTCGAAGTTGCTCAAACTGCTCAATGACATCCTCCTCGAATACCTCATCATTGAGGAAGGTAGAGAACGCCTTTTGCAAGGGACGAGGAAGCGCACGGAGACCAATCAGCAGATCAGCTTGAATGCTTTTAAAGATCGACGTCTCCTTCGAGACGGAGCGAGGCTGCTCTCGGGGTTCGAGCATAGCTAGGCCATAAATGGTGGCTGGGCCGTGAACAGTAGCTGGGCCATAAACAGTGGCTGGACCATAAACGTGGCTGGACCATGAACTGTGCACTGTCCACGAATCTCAACATTACTTGATGGGGGCATGTTGTCTTCATGGCATGGTTAATAAATTATCGTACTCAAATGTATTAGATTTTCGCACCTATATGTGGTCTTTTCAAGGTTTCGGAGACCTTCTTCGAGGGGGTAGGTTTGATAGGCTGCGAACCTTCATTGTCGACGACTTTGATGTTACCTTCAACTTCTGGACCACGTCGGGAAGGATTTGCAGCAGTGGTATTCTCCATACTGAGGGTGAGTATGTCCTTTGTCAAGTATTGTTAAGATGTGGCAGAGATCTGAAAATAGTCAAGGACAATCAGCAAGCGAAACTCCAGATTATGCAGAAGTAAAGAATCCTGACATTACTAGACACACAAGTTGGGTTAAAAGAAAGGAGAAGCAAGTTCTGGTATCACCAGTGAGTATTTGATAGTTAGAAAAGATAGGATTGGAATGACAGCATATTGAAGGTTGGTGAGGGGTTTCAAATTAGCACCATGGGTGACGTGGCTTTGCAGCTAGGCTACGATTTCTTACCTTCAGCCTTGAGAGGAGCCTTCCCACACGTTAGTGTCCTCTAGCCTCACCCGTCGGCCATGGCCTATCTTCCGTCGTAGAATATTACTAGCTTCCTCTATTTCTTCCCCAAAGACCTCAGTGAATGAGTCCGAACCTTCTTTGTATTCTTTACCACAACTCGATTTGGAGATTGTTCCTCCCAAGCACTTCCATCTGCACGTTCAAGCGCAGAATCAAAACTCTGCTCGTCGGCATCATCATCGTTAGAATTCGTGTACAAAAGTCTTCCCCCAAAGGCAGAAGTAGCGGCTGGGGAGTCTATGAACTTGTTTTTGTTAGCTGCCACCAAGTGGGTTAAGAGCGTCATGTTGAGAGAGCTGTGACTGACAGGCTTAGTGTTATGATAAGCAGATTCATGAGTACTCTGCAAATAAGCAAGTAATGCAAGCCACTATTTCCATTTGCACTGGCACAGAGCATCCCCTCCCCCCGAGGACTGTCACTTGGACAGGGGAGTGGCAGAAAGAAGTTGACAGCTCGTTCAATTCTCCAGGGACTGTGCAGCTCTCGCGTTTGACTTGTTCGCAGGGGGTAAAACATTCTAGTTCATCTGGATGACTAATACAAGGTCCATCTTCTCCTCGTGGACATCTTCGGGATTGTAGTCGGGATTGAACCACCCAGAGTACTCAGCTACGTGCTTCTTGTAAATCGGAGTTTGTTCCACGTCGAACGGTTGCATAGATGCCCAATATTGAGTGGGAAGGAGAATGGAATAATCCGGTGTTCCTCGCAAAAACGAAGGAAGTCGAATGACAGAAAGTGCGGCTGACCCCTGAAAGGTAGGAGGCGTGATGATGCAGAAGAAGGGAAAGGACTAGGTCCATTTGTAACAAGGCTGAATCTTGGAGGTCTCAAATGGCTACCTCCAAGTTGGCTATTTAACATGAAAGACAGACAGGCTGCTGATTGTTGGAACTTGGCCTGGGCTTGGGATATTAGGATGAGGTAAGTCATCATTAAACTCTCCTAAAAAGAAAATGTTGTAGGCCATCGTTCTTTGGAATCCTTCACTTTCCGAAAAACAAAAGCCACTCTTTCTTCCTCTGTCACTTCGACAACTGATTCTGGCGCGAATCTGTTTACCGAATACCCGTGTGCTCTGTCAGCCAGTATTTCCTATTGTGTACAACTATCAACACCCACTGCTCTCAGTGAGTTGTCTGATAAAATGCTTTTCCACATTCTGATATGCTAAAATCTGGGCAGAGAATACCAGGGCGGCAGTACAGACACCGTCACCTCGTGCTAATTGTGAAATCGCCAACTGCACAATGTGGATTGCACCTATCAGTGACTACGATACGTGCTATAGTATCATCATTTTGTATGGCCTAAACCTGGCCGAATTCTATGCAATGAATCCGACAGCGAAGAGTGACTGCGGTGATCTAGCCCGTCGCACCAATTACGGTCTTTCGAAGTATCCAGACGGCTTCCCCGTTGGTTTCCCGGGCTGGAAACCGGCTTCCAGTAGTGCGATAAGCAGCACGCTAGTGAGGACTTCCACAACCCCTAGCAGTGGTATCTGCATACCATCGCCTATCCAAACTGGGATGGTCTGAACGTGTAATGATTTCTATAAGGTCATTCTAAACGATTCACGCTATAACATTGCCAAAAACCATAGTATTATATTGTCCTCGTTCTACGATTGGAATCCAGCCGTAAAGATAATTACTCTAGTTTTGAAGAGTATAAATACATATGTGATGGTATAAGGCTAAGGCCTCGAAAACCGGCACAGGCGTGAGTACTCCATACCCTGTTCAGACGGGTATGGTTTCAAACTACGATGTATTCTACTAAGTCGCCGCAGGTGACACATACGTTGAAATTGCCAACAGTCACAGTACTCCTGTGTCTTCCTTCTACAGCTGAAATATTACTGCCAGGATGAATCTTGTACGGGTCTCTAGGCAAGTATGTCTGCGTTAGTGTTCAGTCCTCCACCACAAGCACCGTTACCACGACCCCGGCTCCGATTCAGACTGGTATGGTGTCCAACTGCGACAGTTTTTATAAGGTTGATTCAAAGTACCACAGACATACACGCCTACTGTCTATGAAAAATGGGTTGGACAGCGTAATTGAAGGACTAGGTACCTGCGCTCCCGTTGGGGGCCGGTGGCTTGTGGTCACTTGCAGCAGAACACGGGGTATCATGTGCTGCAATAGTGATGGAGACTGAGTGTTGGTATTGGCTTGCTTGATACGCTACTGGCCAATCATTTATACCCGAGCGAAATGGCGATGGCATGTAGTGCATCAGCGGGGGCTGGCTAGACTATAATAGTTATCATTAAAGTTGGTTGCTTGGCTTGTACTTTCCTGGGTAGCATCGGTTCTAAGGAGATAGATAGCTGAACCCAAAGAAGGTGATAAGCAATCGGGCAACGAGACAGTTACAAGACGAGCAAGGCTTCCATGTGGAGGAGTGGGTGAGTCGAATGCAAGACGAAAGCTAGAATCTGCTATGCTACTATCTGCTAGTTAATGAACAGTCCAAGGACTCTTGCAAAATTCAAAGAGGTCTCCCGAGTTACCGTTAAAGTATCCTCCCACGATAGCACCCGTCTAGAATGGTGACGTGGCCGACAAAGCTAAATGTAGGTCCTAAAGTTTCCATGACGTGATTGATATGTACTCAGTTTCGGGAGGGAGGTTTGACAAACCTAAGTCTTGGCGGGACCTTAACAACAGGCTGTGCGCTATGGAGCACCAAGCCCTCTATCTCTTCCCTTCACGCTACTAGTCGAATAAGAGACTATTCGACAGCCTGAAGTACACCGCCTTTGTTTCTACGGCCTCATTATGCTTCATGTGCCGCTATAGATCGTGCATTCTTGGATATACCAGATCGAGGCTTAGAGACGGTCAGGGAGTGCATCCTCAACCTCAAGATCGCGAGACGTTTTCCTAGGGTATTACCTAGATTTTCCTTTGTTAATACTATGGCGAAGTAAAGGGTAGTTAATTTTCATGACGCTTTTACACAAACCTAGATGATATCCTGCCATAGAATGGAAGATGTAATGATGACGAAGGCAGCTGGTCCTAATTCCTCATAAAATTATCGGCTATTTAGAGATTGTAGTATATATATGCGCTAAAAATCCATCAATGGAATCTTTCTACTTTCACTAACGTTATTATCGTACTGAAGATCTTCGTTCTTAAATACACTGCAAATCACCAGTATGCCCAAGGCATATTTTGACCGCGACCCTATAACCCTCCAAGAGGGAAGCCACATCGGCGCTCGTGTTGGTGGCAAAATGATTGAGCCCGATGGAATGGAATATGTTACTGGGGAAGTTGACCGGCTCATTGTTTTTAAATCCCCAAATTCCTCTGTTGAGCTCAAATGTACGCAAGATGTTCAGTTTTTGCCTGGAGAACAGGTTATTTTGCAACAGATCGGTAAGCTCTCCAGAACAGACACAACTGAATAATGGTTGACTAGTTCCACAGATCCTGTTAGTTACGCTGCTATCGGCATGCAAAGTGGAAAGGAAGTCGAGTTTAAGGAGTAGCCCAGATCAAGTCGGGGATTAAAATGACCTCCCGTTATGTATTGTTGCTGCTTAAGAAGGACGGGGGGAGATTGGCTCTGGATTTGAGATACTTCGTCACTAACATGTTGAAAAATGAATTATAGCTCTCAATATTCAAGACATAGCTGCGCATAGGCTACACTTGGTTGAGCTCGAGCCTTCTGCCTTCTGTCACAATCATTTTTTCTGTGTCTTGAGCATAACTTACTCTTGAAATGTGTTACCCCTTGTGGTGATTGAGCCGCATGCGGTACGTAGGACGATTAACACTGTACGCATAGCCGGTATTGATAGCCTACTAACCGAATTGCGAGAGGATGAGAATTACCCTGAAAACCATTAGCAACTAGTCACCGTTTTCCTTTTCTCTCTTCAGTCTTTTGATATTTTAGTTGAAACCCACAAGTCGACCGGATCTTCTGACACGTAACACTCGCTGCCCTGATGGGGAAATATTGATAATTTGTGAAAAGACTTTGCAATATTCGGATGACCGAAGAAGATGATTTTCTACGTCCCTAGGGTCCTTTTGGTCAAAAACTCATTGATATACCTTATACTTTGATCCGGCTATAGTGTCTCTATAGGGCAATGTAAATCCCCTTGTACAATTTCCTAGGTTTCATTATCGTGTACTACACTATCGTACTATTTGTGAATAATTTTTACTTACAGCCGATTTGCTTATTCTGGGTTTTCGATTATCACGATAGGGCGTGTTTAACCGGTCTGCAATCATCATCGACGATCTCGCCATACTCGCCTTTCCGATCGTCTTATCTCAGAAACTGCGTATGCTTATATCCAAGGAACTGCTTACAGTTGTCATTCTCCGCTCAGGAGGTATCAAACCGGCTGGTGCTGGTTATAACTCAAAGAAATTGCCTTAGAAACATCAACGTAATCATGAGACTTTTACTATCCTCGTAAGTTGCTTCAAATTTTATTATCTCAAGGGGGCGCTAGTCACCTCC
>JAXQJV010000404.1:0-20826 GCA_037042255.1 Penicillium sp. PG106-07D
CTACGACTAAGTCGTGTTGGGTAAGCAGGGCCCGAAAGGGACCGAAGGCCTCTGGTCAAAAGCTCCTGGGATCACAATCGCTACCTAGCCTATAGCGTAGTAACTAGGCTAATAGCGATCCTACCGGCCTCGCTAGCTATATAGTAACTAGCTATGCTCGGTACGCTAATACTTCCGGATACTCTCTCTAGTTCGATATATATAGCTATAATCCTAGGCCTAGGTATATAATATACTATTAGTATATATAGTTAGTCCTTCGATAGGCGCCTCTACCTATATAGGAAACGATAACTAGTGAGTATCTTTCTCGACCTCGTCCTAGTCCCCGACAGTCGTCTAGATCTATCGCGTATACGTTACGGTCGTACGATACGGAAAATACGTGAGATAGAACATAACTTAAGTAGGCCGAACAGCGGATTAACACTAACGGCACACAATCACGGAATACTCTGAGATCCGTACGAAGATATCATCAGCCGATGCGGACGCTATAGCGGGATAAATCAAATAACACCGGAAAATACGATCTGATGATTGTAGTATAGAAGGTTAGGCTCTCTGTAATAAATATTTTACCCCTGAATTCTGATACGAGCTATGATAGCTAGGTGCTTATCCTATGTGATAGGCTCTGATATAGAACTTAACCCGAGTGATAAGCTTGTACGGCGGCTGTCTTGGCATACCCTATCATAAAATCGACCTTAATCTACGACCCCTGTAACTACCCTTTCCTCTTGGATTATAGACTTATAATTAAGATAGTATACTCTCTAAATACTACTGGATAACTTCTGAAAGTTTTATCGCCGTACGACCGATATATCTAAATGGGATCTACTCACAAAATTAAATGGTACCTACTCGATGGCCCTACTTTTTTCCCTATAGTTAAGGAATAACCCTAAATGGTACGTAGTAGATCCCACTAACCCCCATGGGATAGAGAAGGATGAGTAATGCGAAGGTATAGGGATATGTTGTCATAATAAGGAAGAACCCCCCCCGAAGACCATGCCTAAAGACTTATTCACTTTCTATTCATCAGGCAATTCATTGCCATTCCCAGTATCAAAATTTTTCTTCCCGCCAAACTCAAAAAGTTTCGTTTTATCCTAGCATGGTATGACGATGGCTACTCGTAACGAATAATTTAACAACAAAGGCAAGTCCGCTCGGTAGCTGCAAGAAGTCGGCATGTCACCAATACTATCTATATACGGGTCCTAGGGAGGATGAAGTAGGAAATTATGAGAATCGATGTTGCTTTTATCTCCACCATGGAATGTAAAATAAATCATCTAGCGATTTGACCATTTGAATAGAGTAACTAAGAGCGAATATTCACAAAAGGCACATCTAAGCGCCATAGGAATATACACGGCTTGGGGGGAGAACATGGCAGGCAGGAAAAAGCACTGAAAGTTCACAGTTTGGTGGATGCGGGCGGGGGTGCTACTCCATCCCCCTCAGAAGACTCCCTATGCTCAGTGATTTCCCAGCCCCTTTCTTTGTATCTTGCGGGCCAGATGCCACTCCGCCCCGGCGCCAAGATTCCGTTTGGATCCAGGCAGTCCTTTAGCTTCTCGTTGAACTTCATGAGTGCATTATCGTTCCACGAATAAGTTGCCGCGACCTGGTCGCTCAGCAGTAAATGAGTTCGATACTCACCGTATCCTTTCTCGGCGGCTTCCTGAATAAGGGACCTCATTACATGTAGTGCAGTAGATCGTTGCTTTGGATTATCGCGATCATACACACACTCCACAATTAAATGCAGTTCGCGAAGGCCAACAACAAAGTCGAGGAAAAAATCCAACCCAGATGCGGCCCAGTGTTTCTTGGCCATTTGCCACAACCGCAGCGCGTCTGCGCCGCGGGTAGGGGCCACAGGGCTGAAAGCAATATGTCCACCATTCGGCCACCAGTTAACCCACGCAAGTTCTTCGAGGTCCGGCTCTCCACTTGAAATTTTGTCGCGAGACCAGAAGTAGTCGCTGGGTGGTAGTGTTGCCGGGTCGATCCGTCGTGCTCCAGATACCTTCATGAATTCGCGGTGGATGATGTCGAGCTTCAGTTGGCGTATTTCCTTCGGGCCGTAGCAAGTTCCAAAATATAACCAAGTGCTCTCACCATAGGGATGGCCTCTGAGATATTCGGACATTTTCTCGGTAGGGAACGGTCCCTCCCCTTGGTAAAAAGCCGTTCGGGGTTTCCCAGACAGTGCTAGGACTTGCAAAGCATGACGGATGTTTGCCGCATTGTCTAGAATCATCGCGATTCGCAGAGGCCGTACTATCTCCACGAGCTGTTCCAAATCCTCCTCCTTCTTGAAAGCATACAGCTAGAGAAGAAAAATTAATACCAAACTACCCAATGGACTCTGGCGCGACCCACAAAGCTCTCATGACCACCCGGATCTGGCATCAAGCCGAATCCCATCTTAGTGACGATGCCGTAATTTGACTGCGAGAATATACCACTGGGTAAACCTATCAGAAAGTTCTCAACATAACATAGGGGCCAAACATACTCGATGAAAGGACCAAAGCCATAAGGAAATACCTGCCAAGTATTGTTTCCTGGTAAGGCACCCATACCGGTCCGAACGACCTCACCAGTGGGCGTGACAACTTCAAGACCGGAATGCATGGCCCAATGATCCCCGTACGGTGTGTACCCGACTCCGTGGTCAAGGGCATTTCCCAGCACTGATCCGCCTCCTAGATCAGGAACATCAATCCAGAGGTGCTTATAGCCGCGTCTTTGTATCTCCTCATAGAGTGCGTAGTAGGAAACGCCGGGTTCGACCAAGCAGGTACAGTCCTCTGGGTTGATATTGAGGATCCGATTCATGCGCTTTCCAAGGTCAACCACAACAGCGCCACGAACCCGCGGTGCCGCTCCGCCATAGCCAACTATTATAAAACTGCCAGTTAGAAATCACTATCCTAGAGGGTTTGATCTGGACGTACAATTCCGGCCCATTGAAATAGGATGTAGGGGGATGAGATATTTGTTCGCCCAATGAACAATTTTCTGTACCTCTTCTGTACTGCCAGGATAGGCAACAGCAGACGCAACTAGTTCTTCCTCATCTGTAACGGCCATCCCATCATGTGTATTTGGAGCTGATTGAACGTGGTCAATCAGAAGATTGTCGCTGTATTCACAGTAAATAGCCACTCACGCTCCATATACCTATTTAAAAGATAAGTCTGCTGTTCATCGAAGGTAAAGTGGATCAAGAGTATCTCTCACCAGCCATCATCAAGTGGTTTGTCGTTAACTTCCACGTTCTCATCACCGAGTTCCTTTGCAAGTTCATCGATCGCTCGAAAAAACCGCGATGGCTCAATTCCCTGTGGTATCACGGGCAAGCGTTGCCTAGGCCGTAGTGGCTTGGTTGCAATATCTTGTATAAGACCTTTAGCGCGACGCGCTTTATGCAATAGGCGCGCTGGCACACCATTGTGCTTTTGTTCCAGCGTGGGAATAGAAGTAAGCCCATCAGTAGGCATGTTGGCGGTTGTTTGTAATCGGAAGATTCTGAAAGATATGGAACAGCCAGGCCTGCCTTTTATAACCAAGGCATGGGTGAAATTAAAATGAAATGAAAATGGAATGGTCGACGCTCATACCCATTCCTTCGGGCAACCCACTTAGGATACGCATATGCAAAGCCCATAAATTACCCCACGCAGATCTTGGCGATGCTAAGGATTGCTGGGTCAGAAATGTGGGGAATGTCCTGGCGGACTAGCTCACCCCACATCGAGCCACCTAATTTATCTAGCTAGTCTCCCTGCAAAATCCATTTTTGAAGGCCCTGCACCTTGAGCTGCTGTTCACCTGCACTTTCACAACAATACTTGCAATGTCCCAACCGGTTGCTGTGATAACCGGCGCGTCATCGGGAATGGGGCTCGCCGTGACGAAACATCTGGTCGCGAAAGGATGGCGAGTCGCCATGGCCGATATCGATAGAGAATCTGGACAAAAAGTTGCTACTGAACTTGGAAACCAAGTGTTATTTTTCCACACGGATGTCACCTCATACCCTCAACAAGCATGTTTATTTGAAAAAGCCTTTTCATGGGGAGGCGGCAGACTCGACCTTTTTGCCGCGAATGCCGGGATTGCCGACACCCAATTCCTCCACGGAAGCGATTACCAGTACGACGAGAATCGCCTGCCGCTCCCTTTGAACCTTAAAGCCCTCGATGTGAACCTCACAGCCGTGATACAAGGTGTATGGCTTTTCAAACACTACGCCCGGCAGAACAAGATCGCCGGCGGTAAGGTCGTCATCACCTCGTCTTGTGCAGGGCTATATCCCATGGAAACGAACCCCATATACACAGCCTCCAAACATGCCCTGGTCGGACTTACTAGGGCCTTGGGACCAGTTCTGCAACAGCAGAATATCCAAGTGAATACCATCTGCCCGGCATTTGTACCGACGGCCCTGTGCCCGAAAGACATGCTGGCTCGCTTTCCGAAGGAACATATCACTCCAATGTCGACGGTTATCAAAGCATACGATACCTTCCTTGAAGATGATAGCCTTTGTGGACAGACTGTTGAACTTAGTCTGGACATGCTGTACTTTCGCACGAAGCCCGACTACGCTAATGAAAGCCAACGCTGGCTAGGGGAAGAGTCAGCCAGATTCTGGGAGGAGGCTTATAAGGCACCTGTGTCCTGATCCTGTCGAGAGATTATGGCTATAAAGAATATTTATATTTAGGTGGAACCACCCCGAGCAGTGCTCTAGACATATATATTGGGATTCGTCATAGATACTAATGCACGACGGCGGCGTGCTGCTAATATCCCGTCGCTGTCTCCCTTGCATTTCACAGTAGGTTCCCACTCCAGACCCGTAGCCAACAACACTTGATTTTTGACGAACAGGGGGTGCCCGTAATTCGATCGCCTTATAACCGGAACATCTCAAATTCAACACCAGATCTTGAACTCACCAAATAGGTCACAAAAGCACGAGAAAAGTATGGTTGGAAAATGTACTTTTGGGGCACCCTGACGACATTTCTAAAAAAAGAAATGAAAAAGAGATTATTGCAGGTATTGTTGGTCATGATCTCAGTAGGGTTACGAATCTTGTCAAAATCCACTGATACAGTGGGCCGAGCCATGAATCTTATATGATACGAGTGTGGCCCTCAATTATGCCGGGGCACCCCTAGGGGATTCCAGAGTGGGCTGAGTCTGGGGTACTGTCTCCGCGTCTGCCCACTCATCCAAAATAATCCTATATGGGAAGTAGCGGTTGGTGTAGGTTCTAAATTGGTGTGATCAGATCTAATAAAGTAGGGCGGTTCCAAGAGTTACTCAGTTTGTGAGTGTGGATTGTTTCAAAGTACAGACAATCAGAAATGCATCTCCCACGGTCTTCCATAACCCGACCAGATTTCACAGATATATCAGAAGACGCAATATACCCCATTTTGGGTTAGCCCCACCTATGAATAAACGCGAAGCCTAGATATTTAGCGATTACTACGCAGGAGCTAAATTAACTCGCAACGCGGCGATGACAGTAATATTCTGTCGAAACTTGACAAGAAAAGGTCAAATAAAAGCTGTGGGAATATTAAGTAGTTGAATAAGGTCATGTGGGGGAGTTCGTAACACTGTCGACATAAGCAACACCTTAGAAATATAAATAAGATTCTGTAATAGGTACCCGACTGTCTATATATCTATAGGCAAGATATAGCCCCATCGATATGTTTGTTCCCTTAGATGGTATGCTTTTAGAGCTTACCCGGCCGGGTTTAATAGTAGCACAGGATATAGCCCATTCTCCCTAGCAAAAGAAAATCACTTCTAAGCCAATGTCCTGGCCTATCAGAATCGCGAAGCACTACCGGTGGCTGAGCGCAGAAATCGCCATCTACCGAGTACACTCTCCCAGCGAGATTTGTTGTTGCTCCCGACTACTTATAGCTAATACTCCTTCGTTTGGAAAGCCCTGCCCGCCCTAGGCAAACTACCCGCTAAAAACACGCCTAAGCTCACCGCCTCATCATCCGATAAATCTATGTCCAAAAATATGGGAAGATATGAATAAGTCCTACTGCACCTTATAGGAGTATAGCTGGCCTTTAGGGGTTTTCCGTAATACCTAGCCCAAGGTGATGACAGATTCGGTTAGGTCGTAATTCCAATATCAGGAGCAAATCCTTGCTAGGATGTTCCCCGCCCCCTATATACTATTTTGGTTCCTCTAGGGAAGCCTATCCCGCGCACCGGCACCAATAGCCCATAGACTAGCAACCTCCAGACTCAGCCCGTAGGAAAAATCGGGCCCGTTGCCTATAGAAGGTCATGCCCTAGCAGCGGAACTAAGCCCTCGGTGGCACAGCGTCGTCGATATATCCCACAATCTATAGTCTTTTAGGGCCTATAGAAAATACAGAACACGTCCGTTAGACATTGTAATATCTCATGTTAACTCAGTTAGCAGACGCTTTCCGCGATCTTAATACTCTAGTCAGCGAGTGCAGACTAACTACAGCACAATACAGAAGCTACCCTACCCCCCAGATTATGGTATCTCTCCCTCCGTTATCGTGTCCTATTCTAGCGTCTTTTCTTTGGTAGTACCGTGTATCGAAATATTACAAACCAATAGTCCCGGTGAAACTCTCGCGCGTCAAGTACTTTGTTTTTGTCGGCGCGCCGGCAGCCAGGTGGTGCCCGGAACTCATTAGTCCCTGGTAGCTTATTTAGGGTTCTTCATTGTGTTTCCGTACCGCAAAAGGGTTTCAGAGAGCAACGCACTCGTAAGCTATATGGAGGAGCGTTTAGCCCCGCTCTAGGGGACCTTACGATCCTACCGCAATGCACATCTGGCAGGGAAGCTTTGGACCGCCACAGCAGCTGAAATCGACACGATAATAACATACGAAAAGGTGATTCGGAAGCCTGACAAGGGCTCGGGCTATATTAGGACTGGGAGAGCGAGCATCCTTATATTTGTGGGAAATGTATCCTGGAGGTTTGTGTCGCCTGGCCCGTCGTACAGGCCTGGTCCGCGTACCGCGCAATATGAGCGTAAGCTGGATCATATCCCCCTTGAGGGAGACCAAGAAGGGGAACAAGTTTTAGATGGCCGCTTGACGGGGATCTCGGCTGCAGGCCTGGGTGTCGCTATTGCTATTGCTGACGAGCTCGACAGAAAAAGCTGATCCATAAGTATTGGACAGCCCCTGGGGACTTGTCGGACGAGACTCCTTCTCCAAGTTCTGAACTACATAAACCATATAAATAGCAAGCCCGAAAATTAGCAGCGAGAAACGTTGACGTTTATCTTATTTAGTTCATTAAGTACATCGCAGGGATTGTGCACTACAGCCCGCACGCAATATATCAAAATGGCAACCCACAGTCACTTGTAGTTTCCGTCAAATATAGTCGTCCTATCCTTGGTCAGCCAAAAGCTACCGATTGCGATAATTAGAAACTCACACCTATTGAGAACCAGGCACATTTTCCTCCTTGATCTCCCGTAGCACCTTCTCTGCAATCCGGAATCCCTCGAGGCCTGCAGGCATGCCAACATAAATTGCAATCTGCAGCAAAGCTTCGCGGATCTCAACCTCCGACAGCCCATTGTTAATTGCACCACGGACATGGACCGCTAATTCTGCTCCGCGGTTCAGCGCGCAAAGCATGCCGATATTCAGTAGGGACCTGTATTTGCGGTCAAGCCCGGGACGGGACCAGACGGATCCCCAACATGCCTCTGTGACGAGCTCTTGCATAGGCTTGGAGAAGGAGGATGCTGAGGATAATGATCGGTCGACGTAAGACTTTCCAGCGACTTCGTAGCGGATTCGAAGGCCCTCGTCGAAGAGGCGGTTGTGCGCATCACTGAGGGAAGATTCTTGGTCGACCATGTTTGCGAATAGACTGATATTGCGGTTGCAATAGGGCAATCTGTCTGAAAATGAAATGGTATTTGAGTTATATGTCGCAGCCGGGCTTTGAGGGGCACGATACGTCAACCCCCCACATTCGAATTCCCCCACTTCCCCCATCACGAGCTTATCCTGGTGTACATCAAAAGCCTCCGATTCCCTTATTGCGAAACCTGTCTGGACAGATCATGTCGAATTACAAAACCATGTCGCCACGGGAGCTAGGATTTATTGGTCTAGGGGTAATGGGGTATCCCATGGCCTTGAACCTGCTTAAGAAGCTCGAGGATGGGGCGAGGCTGCATGTGTACGATGTGGACGACCATGCTTTAAGGAAATTTGAAGAAGAGGCACCGACAAAGGTGCACGTTTGCTCGAACGCAGCTGAGGTTGCAGAATCATCGGTAAACATCACCTTGCAATGTGAAGGAGGCAACCCGGTAATTAACGCTGCAACCAGACGATTCTGTTTACCATTGTCCCAGAAGGAAGGCACGTAAGAAGCGTGTATCTCGACGAGTCGGCAGGTGTGCTGACAACCTCGGTTGATCACAAAATCTTAGTCGACTGCTCCACCATCGACATAGCGACCTCGATGGATCTGGGCGAGGCTGTCCGCCAGAAATCCAAGACCGCAGCTTTTTATGACGCTCCTGTCTCGGGAGGGTCATTAGGAGCGGCTGCTGGCACCTTGACATTCATGTTGGGCTGTGCGGAGGAAGACACGAATCTCGGACTGCTGAACGAGCTGCTGAGCTCCATGGGTTCAAGTATTTGGCCATGTGGCGGCTTCTCGCTAGGCCTGACGGCGAAGCTCTGCAATAACTACTGCTCTGGTCTCATCGCGATCGCCACCGCCGAAGCAATGAACATCGGCATCAAGTCTGGGTTAAATCCTTCTCTGCTCGCCAAGGTCTTTGCCACAAGTACTGCTCAGAGCACGATCAATGACAAGTGGAATCCCGTCCCAGGTGTCTGTCCAAATGCCCCGGCTAGCAAGGGGTACCAGGGTGGCTTTAAGGTGCAGCTGATGAAGAAGGACTTTGCGCTGGCCGTCGAGGCTGCAGGCCGCGTGGGTGCCCAGTTACGGTTGGGTGTATCCGGGTTGGAAGTATATCAAAAGGCAAGTGAGGATGAGAGGTGTCGCGACCTGGACTCACGAGTTGTTTTCCGGTACATTGGGGGTGATGAGGACTGGGAAACAAAGTTGGGAGCGTGAGGCTACTACGAGAAATTTGCTTTGGATGGATAGTATACCTATTGTGACAACCCTTCTCTTCAAAGAACTATCAACTAGGTGAGCAGTTCATAATCCAAGAGCGCGATGTTTATTCTTGTTCCACCACTGTACATCATGCGCCATAACCACCTCCACCTTGTGCCCTTCAATTTGCTCCAACCTGCGAATACGGGACAGAGTTTTCTCTGCACGTATCTTATCAGCATGAATGCAGACATCATTTCCATGCACATCTTTCCAAGTCGCAATTTGCCGCTCTCCAGTTAGCAACCTTGGATCGTGGCAACTGTCCCCTCCAAGATATATCCAGTTGTCGGGGCCGATGCGACAGAGGAGGTTGATATGGCCAGGCAGGTGCCCGGGAGCATCGGCAACATAGACTGACCCATCCCCAAAAATATCTAGGACTGCCTCGAGTGGTCCTAGGGCTCTCCATGTCGACGTGCCTGGAGAGGAAAATTCGGTGGCATTGGGGTTGTTGCGAAAGAGATCTGGATCGAAGAACTGATGTGATGCGTTAATCTCAAGCCCCTTGTCAAGCAAGTCGAGAGAGCCAGCCCCGACGAAGAATTGCGCATTTGGAAAGTCTGCAGGGTCACCGTGGTGGTCGTAATGGATGTGACTGAGAATGACCGTGTCGATATCCCCCGAATTGATACCTGCCCCTTGCAACGACTGCGCGACTCCTGGACCTAGGGTGTATGGTCGACGCGACCCCAAGTGTGCCTGCTGCTCCTTCATGTACCCCTCCAGCTTCGCTCGCAGTCCTAAATCAAAGAGTAGGCGTCTTGGGTTTTTCTCGCTTCCGATGCCGGGGTGGGTGATGAGAAAGCTCAACGAGGGAACAGTCACCGCGGCATTTCCGCTGGGAAAGACGAATGCACGTTCTGGGAGCGTTATCTGACCTCCGTTGATTGGGGACACAGTGACATAATTCTGCCCTTTGATGGGTTCCGGTAGCGAATAACCCATGTTGGCGACAAAGCTAATGGAATACTTCTGTGACTTGTGTTGACTCCGCGATCTTCCTCGGACGTACCTGGGTTTCTTCAGGAGATTTTTAGCTTGTTTCTGCTTGGGAAAACTGGGTCAGCTCGCGACGAAGCTGTTATGTGGGGTGCGTATTCATACCCCACATGCTATTCGCATAAGCCTGTCTTTGCGCTGCCACTCGAAGAACCCCGCTCGCTCGCTTTCACTACTGCTTCTTGACATACCCGCGCTTATCCTGCTTGTCATGGCCATGCCAACGAACTCCAACTTTCACTTTCTAAAGCACCCGAACGGACAAACCACACATGTGGTTGTCGATGACTATACAGACCCTTGGACGGAACCCGAGACGATCCTTATACAAGGAGGCTTTGCCAGACATTCTGCGTTTTGGTACCACTGGATTCCATCTTTATCACGGCACTATCGAGTCGTCCGACGGGACACAAGAGGACACGGCCAGTCGTCTGCCCCGAGACCAGAAGACAATTATGCCTACACGCTCGACACTCTTCTCCACGAAATCGTTGACACGCTTGACCAGCTGAATCTTTCCAAGGTTCATTTTATTGGAGAGAGCACCTCGGGCATGCTCGGCGAAGCATTCGCCGCCAGGTTCCCTTCCCGCCTACATAGTTTGACCATTATCTCCTGCCCGACCCATCTCCCACCGCCAGCGCTTGAGCTCTTCGCATTTGGATACCTGACCTGGCCCGAGGCCTGTCGACAACTGGGCTCGAGGGGCTGGGGCGAACGTCTCGCCCGCGTCCCGGGAACTTTGTCGGCATCAGATTCTGCGTATGAGGCCTGGTGGCTGTCGCAGATTGCAGTCTCCTCCGCCGAGGGACTTGCGGGGTATGCTGAGTTTCTCGTATCCTTCGACGCTCGGCCGTACCTTTCGCAGATCTCGGTGCCCATGTTGATTTTAGCTCCAGCCAAGAGCGCTGCAACCAGCCTGGAGGAACAATTGCAAATTGCGAGACAGGTTGAGGGCTCTAAACTCGTTATCATACATGGGCGGGCGCACGAGGTATATGGGGACAAGGCTGGGGATTGTTTAAAGGCAGTCACTGAATTTTTGCTCGAAGTTGAGCTCCGCTCTTCCCTGGACTTGAAGGGCGTGAATTAAATGCAACCACGATGGTCGTCTTCTCCTGGATTAGATACAGCTAGCATGTACCTCAGGCTGAACATATTAATTGATGACAGCTGCCAGCTACCCATGACGTACTATTTGCTTCCCGTCACACCAAGGCTGGAGAGATTCTCAAGGTCCGAAGTTCAATCTACTAGAACGGCTGCTGTCGTCTAAGCGAGGGGAGAATATCATCACAAAATTCAATATCCAGCAACAAGATCAGTACTACCTTCTTCCCTAAAATTCCATCCAGGTAGAATCATTAGCCAGCGCCATATGCACCCCAGGTTCTGTATCCATCACCCGCATGCTGGCCAGCGTATCCCGAGCAGCCGCAACATTCTTGTGGAGACAGAATGTATTGTGGTATTCTGCTGTCAAGCTTCCTCCATTGAGGAGCAGAAGATCGACTTGTGTCTTTGTGGTCGGCAGCTCGCTACAGTGGCTAGGGATCGTATGAAATATAGTTATTGTCTGAACTTGATTTAATATTTGGAGAAACCTCTCACTTGTTAACATAGCCTTCTTGCGGATTTTCCTGGCCATGCCGTACCGCATGCCACCCAATTTTGTCAAGGATTTGCTGCGATCCTTCTTTGGTGGCCTTTTTTTGTGTTATCAAAACCAGCGCCCACGAAGTTATATCACACGCCGGATTAGGTTCCCCTCACAAGCGCACCCCGCCTAGTTATCCGTTGCAGTGGGGCCCAGTATAATTTTCAACAACCACATGTCAATAGACAATACGTTTTTTGTTAGCTCAAGGCCACTCACGTCTGCCGCAGATATGAATCCATACTATTGCTCTAAATTAAGCGATTCGTGACAAGGTTATAGTTTAGCTGAATCGATCGATCATATTGGGGGAATAATTTCTAAGAGTTCCAAGATGTACTTGCGTAGATAGTTTTGTGTGAGGGGTATGTATGTCTTTGTGTGTAAGAATGTAACTAGAAAAGAAACGGCCATTTCCCTGCCTCAAGGTCGAGCATTCATCATCAATTCCCTATGTAAATCAATGACACATCCATTAATGGCCCCAGTCTTTGTTACGACCGAATCCCACAGCGGGTCAAACATCGGGCCAAGCGCAAGGATCCATGTACTCGTCGGGTACCAGAATGGTGTCTGGTTCGTAAGGCCCGGCATTCGTCGGGAGGGCGTTTGTCGAGTTGGAGGACTGCGTGCATCATCCGGCGCTGTCTATCTTTCACTTCGGCCCGACGACATGGACACGATGCTAGTTCCATCAGGGGGGGTGTGGATGGTTGCAACTCCGAGGAAGCCTGCCCAGTGGACATCAACTCGAGTTCCGGCGGGGGCTAGGGAAACGGCGTCATCATGTAATTGAATGAAAGGGCCTGCGAATGGAGTGTGGTAAAGTCGATGGCCGCAATCGCTTGATGGATTCTGGTGTTTGGGTTAGATGGATATGAAGCAATGCCGGGGAGATTAGCAGCCGCTCGTTTGTCTGATCGGACAGTTTCTTGCTAATATCTGATCTATTCTGATCTGACCTCGTTGGTAGTCGCTCGGGGTCAGGGGCGCTGCAAGTGTCTCCATCGTCGATAGCTTCTGCAAATGTTCGAGCGCTGATCCTACTGTGGGGGCTGGTCGCCCTCCGCGGCACATACTGCTCCCAGTGAAGGTCCTTTTCATGGCGAACGATTATATCCCTGTGAAAGTGGCATTAACTATTCGTGCTTAAGAAACAATGTTGGACCAGATACGGCGGTACTCACGCCCTGGTGTAGCTCTTGGGACAGTAACGGCACGAAAACGGCATTTCTTGAGTGCCTAGCGTGCAGTCAGCTCTGGCTCCCGGCACGGTCGGATCGGAATGCACTTACGACCACGTTGGTGTCAAGCACAGTGTTCGCTTCATTTGAAGGTCATGTTGCAGAACTAGCAGACATGCTTTCGATCTGCGCTTCGTCGCGCTGGCCTTTTCACCACCGGGAGACTTATCCACACCGTGATAGGCGAGCATCGTGTAGTATCGTCACAGAACACGCGAAAGACATTTTGCGAAGGGCAATGTATGGCTGTGGCATAGACACGTCGATGAAAGACCATGAATTTGTAGTTATGGATCGACTGACAAAGATTATCCTCATCAGATTATTCGAGAAATCCGCTGCTTCTCCTTTCCATTGCACCTTTCATAACGATTTCCCCCCACATGGTGAAGTGGGGTAGGGATTCCATCGTACATTGTGCAATCTGGGTTTCCGATTGCAGCCAACTTGCTGGGAGGAGCGTAAGTTCTTTTACCAAGGCACCAACCATCGAGTTTAGATTGTCAGAGCTTGTTTCCGCTCCGTTCAGCGGATTACTGTAGAATGGCAACCCAGTAGGTCCATATACGCTCAGATAAACTGAAGTGAGACGTCCTATATGGTCTAGAGTCCATATTCCGGGTTGAATCTGGAGTTACATTTGCGATAAAACCCTTGCGAGGATGCAGCTGGGGGCAACTACACGTTCTTTGTCCAGATCCTATTCCTTTGAGGCCTATAAACAAGCCATAAATGCATCCCACGCTCGAGCCAAATCGTCCGCTGGAATACTCGCCATCAGGCCCAGAATTGGGTCCACACGTTCCGTACACGGGTCTGGCCCCTGGTACCGTTACCTCCCCCCAAAAATCTTGTCTTGGACGCCGGTGAGTTCCTCCGACGCCCTATTAATGCCGAGCGAACGCACGTTAACGTTAAAGACGATAACTCCCTTCATAGGCATATATGAAATTGCCGTTTTGTAGAGCCCTTTCGACTACTTATCTCGATAAGTACGCAGGATTTCTGCTTCCTTCGCATCGCGCACGGTGAATTGGAGATCGACTAATGTCAGCTAGCGAGGTACAAGGATCTTCACCGATGCGAGAGGTAGAGCGTTGTTCGGCCGTGCTACCTTTGCCCGAGTCTAATTTACGCGTTTAGTGAGCGTAGCGCTCGTTAGGCGGCGAAATGCGCTAATCTACGAGCGATCGCCTAGTCAGACTACTACCTCACGGTCACGTGCTACCTCCACCGGGCGCTTTAGTGAGCTCGATAAGCTAGCTACTCGAGGAGGATAGTGCGCTAGCGTAGGCGCGTTGCGGACCATTTCGGCGAACGAACGAACCGTTTGCCTGGCTAGGAGCTCCCGGGCAACGGCGTTAATAGCAGTCGTGATCTCCTGCTTAAAAGGTCCTTGCGCAGAGCTCCGAGCTACTGCCGCTAGTCCGTCAGCGGCGTCGACAGGAGTCCTTCGTCAGGTCTTCCACCTAGCGGAGGAAGTTGACGATCTTAGGGGCTAGTCGTGCAGCATTCTGACTCATTCCCAGCTCTTTGAGAAGGTCGTGTGCGGTGTGGTCAACATTCAGCACGCGCTCTGTGTTCGATGGCAGATTTTCAATGTGCCTCTAGGAGCCCCTGGCGGGACCAGCCCAACGCCCTTTGATGCGCGCAACATCGCAACACCGGTCGAGGAAGGTCAAAACCGGTATCAAAGAGTTAGATTGTAAATTCCATTTACTAGAACTTGCCAACTGGCGTGGTTCCTGATATTTCAAAAATCCAATTCGGCGCTGAAGTTAACATGCAGCTTCCTTCACACTTCTCACTCCACGTTTCCGTCGAAACCCATATGGTCGGCTAATGGACTCCAGAAGAGGGTATAAATAGCTTGATTAACTATGAGGTATACCAGGCCGCGGACTGTCCTCAGGGGAAGGCGCATTTATAGGGTTATTGAGAAGGTGGAGGAGGAGAGTGGTGTTCGAGAGATTAGCCCAGGATGATTCTGGACAATTAATTCGAGTGTCAATGAATAATCTTGGTAGAACTCTTCGCAACCGAGCTGTGTGTGAGTGTTAGTAGCGCTGTAACAGTTCGGGTACAGAGTCGATCAATCATCTATTTCCGGCTTGGGAGTCTGGGGTCTTACTCCCGATCTCGATCATTACCCCACATTCGGTAATCTGAGAGTGGGGCTTACTATCTAATGCAAGATCCCTTTTTCCCTGACAGTTACTACGGATATGGTCCCGTTGTGGTTTTGTCTACCCTAGCTCGGACCTTGGACTTCGCGCGAATAGCAAATGCAGCATTGCGTTCTTGGACTAGCAACAACATCTGCGTTTCGCTTTACTGAGCCTGTCGGTGCATTGCGACTTCTGGCAAGCAACCAGTAACCAGTCTGGGAAGGCGCAGAATACCTCGGGTAACGGGTGCTGACTCTAAGCACTCCCACCAAGCTCCCGCGGATACTGATAGGCAAATGCAGACTGTCAAGTACCGAGTGGGTCATTAGTGTGGATGAAATAGATCTCCCTCTCGCATAACCCCGGTTTACCCCACAGTCAGAAGTTGCTAGGGCTGCCACGCCCAGTACATATATTCCCGCACCCAGCAACATAGAAAAGGGGATTGAGCCCCATTTTGAACACGAACACCTTTCCACAGACGCTATACAATTGTGACGGCACAATATGGCCTTCGGAATCCTAAGTCCCTCCCATGGACCACATCATGTTGGCGGCACAAGCCTCTTAGACACTAGTGGCGTGGATGAAGCTCCGTCGTTTGCCCCCGGGTTGGAGCTTGGAACCGGAAGACATTCGAAGACGATTCTAATTCCCCAGCCGTCTAAGGACCCCAACGACCCGCTTCGGTGGCCGCTATGGCAACGCGACCTCATGTTTTTCATGTATATTTACTGCACAATTTTGTGTGTTGGCGGGTGAGTTAGGTCCACCTAATCAGCCGATCTGTTTAAGTTAGCTCATCGCTAATTGTTGCAGTATTGGCCCGATGCTTTCAGCATCAGCGGCTGTCCTTGTCCAGAGCTTTAACGTTAGCTATACGGAAGTCACCCTGTTATCGGGATATAACACTTGTGCTGTCGGCGCAGTAAGCTTTACCCCGAGCCCCTTCTTCCCTTGACCACCGATAGCATAGGAGGCTAAGTGGTCACTACATAGGGTGGCATTTTGCTCTCGGCTCTCTCTAGGAAATTCGGGAAACGCCCAGGATTCCTCTTCTCCATGACCTGTGCGTTTGTGGGGTCCATATGGGGCGGCGCGGCGACATCCTATAACTCTCTACTTGGTGCACGGATTATTCAGGGATTCGGTGTGTCGATGTTCGAATCTGGTAAGAGTTTTTGAATGTAGCCCAGTACTTCTTTACATACCCTGACTTTTTTAACCAAGTAATGTTTGCGGTTATTGGGGATCTCTACTACGTCCACGAACGGGGGACGAGAGTGGCTGCATTGACGATCGCAATCTCTGGGGTCGCCAATCTGCCCGCCGTGCTATCCGGACTGATTACCGATCGCCTCGGTTGGAGATGGAACTTCTGGATGCTGGCCATCTTTCTTGGTCTTGGATTGGGTCTAGTGGTTCTTTTTGCGTGGGAGACCGCTTTTGAGCGCCATCAAGAGGCTGCCAGTCTCGATATCCACCCTGCAGAGGTACGTGGTCAGAAAATTGAAAAATTCTCCCTGTAGCCGCAATTCGGTTCTCGAGCTAATCCTCGCGTCAAGGAAACGAGCGAGAAAGCTCCTAACTCCGGTCAGGCGCAATGTGAAGCCGTCGAGAACATTGATACGATTAGCGTCGCCCCGGTCCCCAATTATTTCACCCGCAAGTCCTTCCTGCACCGTCTGTCTCCGTTCTCGGGCGTTTACTCCCACACGCCCCTGTGGCAGATGATCCTCAAGCCCTTCCTGATCCTCATCCACCCGGCCGTGGTGTGGGCTACCGTGCTCCTCTCCATTTCCACTGCATGGTACGTCGTGGTCAGTTTTGTCGTTGCGCAGATCTTCACTGCCCCTCCGTACTACCTAGAGCCTGTTGATATTGGTTACATGTCTGCAGGCCCCGTCATTGGCGGCACACTGGGATCGATTTTCTGTGGTTTGGTGTCAGATCCTCTCGCTCAAGCGCTCGCGCGCCGCAACCGTGGTGTCTACGAGCCGGAGTTCCGCCTCGTCTTGATCATCCCAATGCTGGTATCCAGCGCACTTGGCTGGTTTCTGTTTGGAAACCTAATCTCAGCCGGTAATTCACCATCTGTCATTGCCGTTGTGTGGGGCATCACTACGACCTCGCTCCAATTCTGTATGACTACGATCGGAGCGTATATTCTCGATGGGTATCCAAGCATCTCAACCGAGGTGTTTATTATCGGAATGGTGACGAAGAATTTTGTCTTCTTTGGGCTTTCGTGTGAGTGTCTTTACAATTTGCTCCATTCTTCATGTCCACTTATTAGGATGTTGCTGATATAATGGGGTTTGTCTAGTTGGTGTCAACAACTGGGTCGCAGCGTGGGGCGCGGTTAGAGTCTTTGATACGATTGGGGGCATCCAGGTTGCGCTGTGCCTTCTCTCCGGTGGAGTGTGGGTGTTTGGGAAGAAGTGGAGGGCTCGTTTTTATAATCATTGAGACCGCTCCAGTGCAGCATGCAGGCTATTTCTATTGTTGGGCGCGGCCGATATAACCAGATTACTGCACAGACAGAGGAGAAAGCTGGAAGATAAGGAGACTATACTGGCTACATACTTAGGACGGTCGTGTATCTCGGAAGCACAAACAGGCTTGCTACTACCTTCTAGGACTTTGGTCCATTCTGGGCTCTCTCGTAGGAATATAAATCTCGTGAGGCTGGATGGATGGTGTTTCAGCTATTGTCATAAATTTTGGACTTGCGACACAAAACTTTATTAAAAGAAATCGAGCACGTGGGGATCAGATATGTTGACATAACGTATGGTCCGGAGTGGGCAAAACTTTGGACATGTGAGCATAGCCCAGGAAGCAAGATTCGGCTTCCTGTGGTTTTCACTTACTAGCGGCCACGTATCGAGATTATCATCAGCTTCCAATGTAACTGTCAGGGTGGAATATTGACGTCGGGCTGGGGCTGCTGAAGCTGGTCTTTTAGCTATTCCATACACAGGATGGAAGCCAGTTGTAATACAAGTTTAGGGGCGAACATTAAAGCACAGAATTATACCAAAAAGCAATCTTCATGGTTCAATTCGAGCTTTCATTCTTTCATTGGAAGCTTCGACCCAAGTCGAAACCCAGCCACAGGTATATACATTGATATCGCAAACGAGAACGCGAGGGATTGTGATTTTCTTCTTGTTCGCACTCTTAGGACTAGGCCAGGAAAAACATCAATATTAGTTAAAGCATGGAAAGGAAGATAAGACTAGATACTCTAGGTATAGAGAGCTCAGTGCCGAACGTAGGCGGCAAAAATAACTCAGGTCAAATAAGTAAGTGTAGAGCTTCAGTCTCCGCGCGAATAGCTATCAACCCGCACAAATCAACCCGCGCGCTGAACTGCTGCTGGGAGATGTTGGAACGCAGAGATTGACAACATGCAGCCCGCTCATACCTCTGATGCAATTGCAACATCGTGATTCTCTGATTTTTTGGACGTATAATGTTTCGTAAAGTCATATTGAACGGCTTTGAGACTCGCAACCATCTCCTTGGCGAACTCGACGTCCTTTTCAGCCCGCAAACACATATTGAAGAATTCGTCATTGCCTGATTCGAGGACTCTATCCGGATCGGTCTTAAACATTCGTTCCAGATTGGAACTTGAGACAGGGTCGATGATAGTCGTGTACTTTTCGCGGCGCACAGTGTTGTATACATCGAGAATATCGTCTGTCGCTTGACCGCTCCATATCCCGTATAGACAGTCGTACAGCCCGCCGACGTCCACGATGCCGCCTGTCAGACCTAGGCCTCCGCTATATGGGTGTCAGTAATAATACAACTATGAACAGGGTGTTCTTAGAGGCGGGCTCCCTTACAAAGGATTGCACAAATGAGCAGCATCAGCCGCAAGAAGAAAACGACCGACCCTCATGGCCTCGGCCAGGCGTTGGTGCACGCGATAAGGGCTAAAGTTGACAAGTTTATACTGGTCCGGGGTGGGATTTCCAGGAAGCATAGCCTGGAACTTCATAGGCTGACGTTCTGCAAGCTGCTCGTGCGTGAACCCAGCTTTCTCACCGTACGACACTCGCCACATGCCGTCGGTCGTGATGCGGGACGCCATGTGCCAGTGCTCAGGGTGGACAATAAAGTTCGCATCCTCGTAGCCATACTTGTGGAAATCATAGTAGACGTTTGTCGCGATGATTTGCTCGTCCCAGGTCCGGCCGGGAAAGTTCCACTCCCCGTGGAGCGAGCGCCGAATCTGCGAGTTGGCCCCATCACAGCCGACAATGTATGTCCCCTGTATAGTTGTTTCCCCCGTCGGAGTCAACACCGTCACCCACGCTTTGTCCTCGTCCTGCCCGACGGCAGTGACCCGGTGTCCCCACTTGATCTCTGCGCTCGGCTGCCGTTGAATATGACGGAGGAGAATTTCCCCTAAGCGTCCCAATGGTAGACAAGCGACTCGATCGGGATCGTTGCCGGCGACGCTGTTGTCCAGCCCTGTCAAGTAGGTACCATCGAGCTTCCGCCAGCACACCTTGCCCATGTTGAATCCCTCGGCGCGGATATCATCAATAACGCCCGCGCGCCGCAATTCGTACACGGCTGGCGGGCCGTAATGGGTTGCTCGCGGGCGGCTGTCGAGGGCTTCAGCCGCCTCGAGAATTATCACCGGGATACTCTGGCGGGAAAGCATGAGGCCCAGTAGGAGTCCCGCTGGCCCGGAGCCTACGATGATGATCTGTTCCGAGATCAAGGTGAGGTTAGCGCTATGCTATGGTATTATTCGGGTTTTCTTTACATGCCTTGAAGTCTGGGTTTGCCATCTTGTCGGCGACAATCGATTCTGTCACCGGATACTGCTGGAGGAGTGTTAGGGTTCGTATGGTAGCTTTGTTAGCCGAGCGCCACGGAACGGGGTAAGTCGGTTGCGCGGTAGCGAGATATTTTATCTCTTTACCCCAACTTATGAAGGCATCTGTAGCTGGTGGGGACTTTTCCCGATGAAATTCATTAAAGATTTTGCACTACGGAGGAGCTTGGATAGAAGCCAGCGAGGTTCATCCCCCACATTCCCTTCCCCAAAAAACTCCCCCACATTTCTCCATCTCCGATCCTCATGAATGATCCTTGCAAACAGTACTAAAGCTGGACTGGATATTTGCACGAGACATGAAGTCAAGCAGTCCGCGAAATCTGTCCGCGACGCGTCCTTCGCACCAATGATCGGCACAATTGTCCTTGAGCACGTTAGCTACACAACCATCGGGCTCAGCCTGTTTATTCTAAGTCTCCTACACTGGGTATACACAAACTATCAATGGAATACAAGATACAAGCTCCCGCCTTGTGTCCCGGGCGTCCCCCTGCTGGGGAACAGCCTCCAAGTCCCAGCCGTCCAACAAGGACCCTGGGCAAAAGATCTAGCAGACAAATACGGAGAAATGTATGTTACTTCAAACTTCCCTGCCAAGGAGCGAAATTCAGCCTAACAAGAATGCATAACAGGTTCACCTGCCGATTTGGCGCCAGCACCTGGGTCTTC
>JAXQJV010000405.1:0-20812 GCA_037042255.1 Penicillium sp. PG106-07D
ATCCCATCACCCTAGCATCCCCGAAGTGCGAGCTCATTTCCTCGTATCGGTAATTGAAGTCGGCCAGTCTGCCGTCGGAATCATTTGGATCTTGCGGGAGGTTCAGGCCTCGCAACGGCTCGACCTCCAAGTAGCCCATCCAGGCACGGCGGTCTTGAATGGACCAGGATTGGTTCAGAAGATCCTGGGCCATCAGGGTAGATTGTGCAATGGGGCATGGCACTGAGGGATCCTCGATCCAGGTCTGGCGGAGGGCGCCGGCGGCCTGGAATTGTTCAAAGGTCGTGGGAAGCCCTTCCTCCGGGTTGGTTTTCCGGGTATCATAAGCGGCTGTAGCTCTCTCCTCTGCATTGAAATCACCTGCTAAAGGATTGCTGGATGCGTTGTATAGAGCATCAAACTCCTCCTGGGTCATATCAACAACCTCATCAGTGACCCATGGGTCAGCGTCCTCCGAGGCATTCCCACTGACAGAAGACATGATCGTCAGTGATGCGGTCTCGATGCGTGTAAAGAAGTAGCAACGGAAGTTTGCACTTACTTGATGTGATGCTTGAGCGAGATCGAAGATTGAAGAAGAAAAGAGGAGGCATTAGGGAGAAGGCGAGGCGCTTTTATAGTAGAGACTCGCATGATGCAGGATTTTCGACGCGGGGACCTCGAGCGACCTCGCAACAAAGAGAGAGCTAAACAGAGTAGTCATGGAGGACAAAGACGTTGAGTTCTTGGGCATTGTCAGCCTGTCAAAAGAATGCCTCGACAATGGAAGCAGGATAATGACAACAAAAAAAAGGAGTGAAAGCAGAATACAACGGGTTTCAAATTGAAACAGCAGCAAGGCATTACATGCTTTTTGATAGTAACAAAGTCTGCAAGTATCTCAAGAGATCTCGAGCCAAAAACGAGTTATTGTACTCTATTTCGCTGCTTAGATCAATTGACACTTGCTTTCGAATGGATAGCAGTCCTCCTCACCAGCCCATTGCGCTTCACATAGCGATTCCCCCATCTGCGAGGAATCCATTCCCAGGACGGTGTCACTGTAACCATGTAAGCAGTCATTCAACGTAAGACCTTCAATAATTCAATACTCTCAGATTTAAGGGACATTGATATCACATACCTATCAGTTACCAACGCTTCCCAACCGGGGATACAATCGATCATTCCAAAGAGAGCATAACTGCCCACAAAACTCCGCACACCTTAGCTAAAGCCAACAACCGCCTCAACCACCTGAACCCCAAGCTGACCCCAATTCCCATGCGAGTAGGATGTCAGAGACTACCATTGTGTTCGAGCTTTGAAGACGTATCACAGAATCAAAGAACGGAGATGAATTGGGTCAATTAGTCAATTGAAATAAATCGCTGATGGGATATACCCCGGCTTGCACTCGGGCCCTGATACATACAGCAGCTTTTCAGTTCTATACAACGAACCAGTAGATCCTGGACGATAAGCGTGCTCTCTGCATCAACCTGCCAAGATAAAGACTGTAGTCGGGCTACTTATGCTCTGCCAAGCTTGATCCCTTCTGTTGTTTTGTGTTATGTCAATTACTTCGCTTACAGATGGTGGTAGTTGGTGAATTTACTTTGTCCTGTCCACGTGGACCTCGATCCCTCCTTGGCGGCTCTCGGAAACACACTCCACCGAGGTATAGGGCAAGAAGGCAATTAGGAAGTAGTAATGTAGTTCATGAGATAGCAATAGATTGATACATATCATATTTGTACAAACATAGTGGTTCCAATAGAAGCAGTGCCTCGCAACCCACAAATTCCAGCTTCCTAATATACACAACTGCAAAGCAGGGGCCTCGACGTAGTCCTATTTAGGCCATAAACATATTCAAGAAGAAACCCCAACAGAGAAAGAATGTCGTGGGAGAGTGTCCGTCAGTAGTGTCCCACAACTCCGATAACGCCACGCTGAATAAATCAAGAGATGCAGAAAGTTGCGCTCAGACCGCGAATACGCGGAAATGCCAAGAGGGAGAGTATGTGAAAAGTCGAAGAAGACACAAGAGAGAAAGAAAAAGATAAGAACCGTCACAACTGACGGCCTCAGTTGTCATCGTCGTCGACGTAGACCCGCTCCTTGAGACCATTGCCTTGCAACCATACACGCTTCCAGGGACCATCCGTTCCAAAGGCCGCCTCGCGGTCTTTACGCATGCCCTCGAGGACACCGACAATGCCCCCACTGCGCAGACGTTCCAAGACCACGTTCATGCCCTCCTTGCTTTTCATAACAGCCTCACGGGTTCTGCTCACACCGATCAATTCGATGGTTCGCTGAATACCCGCAGTGGACAGCGACGAGAAGAAGCCCTTCTTGGGCGCCTCATCCTCGGCGTCGGGATGGTCCATCGCCTCGGCCTTCTTGCGACCGAGCAACTTGCCCTGACCGAGGCGGGAGCGGAAGGTAACCGTGGTCCGCACGGTAGTTTGCTCCTTCTTATCAATCGACAGACCATCGAGGGCCTGGGAATTGTCCTCGGTCAGATAGCGCTGGTACCGCTGTTTCTCGACAACGCTGAGAATACCAGTCCACTCCATGTTCCGCGACTCGGTCTCCATCCAACCCTCATTGGGATCAACGACGGTCGTCTCGAGGATGTAACTCTGCCCGGAACTGTCGGAGCCACCCATGCCCTTCGGCAGCAATTTGAGGATGCCCGAGGGGATTTTGGATTTCTTCAGGTGTAGACGAATGGTGTGCAGGCGCTGGGTGGTCGGATCGACATAGCGATCGATCACGTCCGTGGTGAGGACATGGCGGGAATAGGGATTCGGGTAGCGGAGGAAGTAGGCGAGAGAGACGGCAGGGAACGAGTAGTCATAGGTGAAGACATTTTCGAAAAACTTCATGATGGCGGCGTCCTGGGAGACATCAGCAACGAGTTGGGTGTCGGGGCTGGTCGTCTGACGGGGAGACTTTTCTGGCGAAGGCGACCGAACACTGCGGATGTGGGGGCGGGAATCGGAGATTCTGTTGTTCCGGTCCCAGTCACATGTCCTCCTGCCTATCGCCGAAGCCGAAGCTCATCATAATGGTGATGCCGTTTGATTTCTGCTCGTCAATATGTCCCCCGCGGGTTTAATGCGACTCTCGGAGTATCGTACATTGTCGAAGCTCGTGAAGGTTAAGATGATTGCACGGACGATTGTCATTCGTATCTTTGCCGATAGACAAATCGAATCATGATGCTATCAGAGTGCGAGCGTAGTACGCTAAGTCCGATGATCATGGATTGTCCAACGAGAGGGAAAAGCAAAACTGCATACGGTGGAGTCCTGCTTTAATCAGATGTACAGGGCGAGTGCACTATTTTCATCCAAGGATAAGGATTCATAAACTGAGAATGGTTTTCCATCCAAATATGAGTATATTCAGTTGACTATGTAGATAAACACAAAGAAATGAGATTTGGGGGTATTAACAGCCAGCCGTGGGTTCCAAACCCTCCCGGGTCCACCTTTCATCATCCAACATTATGATACAACACCGTCTATATCAGACTCGAATTACGACACACCCACAACACCCTCCAGGCACACCTCACCTCTACCCATCTACTGCTCTCCAAGAGTCTTCTGATCCTCAGAAGAAGCAGCAGCAGGCAGGGTAATAGGCTCCTGGACCTCTTTGCGCATACCCTGGATCATAGGGCTAGTGCGCTCAAAGTAGGCGTGCATAGAGCCGTGCAGGATGTTGTCATCAACGTCATCCAAGTCGTAGAGGGTCTGCTCCTCACCACGGGCAGCAACAGCGGCCTCCCACTCGGCACGGAACTCGTCGACCTTCATCTTGTAGTCGAGCTCAGCATCGTAGTGCTTGCCCTTGCCGGTCCAGCGCTCCCAGACGGACAAGTGCTTGGAGTGGACGGCGGGGCCGTGGTAGTCCTGCTCGCGGCCCTCGCGGATGAAGCGCCAGCGACGCTCCTGCTCGCGGAGATCCAGGCCGGTGGTGTCGGGGAGGAACAGCCAGGTCACAAGAACACCGGCAAGACCGAACCAGGGCACAATGTAGAACTGCTGCTGGGTGGTGGTGTAGGCGCCGATGACGGCGATGATCAGGGCACCAACCTTACCGGCGGCAGCGGAGATACCGTGGGCAGTGCCACGGATGGGGGTGGGGAAGACCTCGGCGGCGACGAGGAAAGTGATACAGTTGGGGCCGAACTGATTGAAGAACGAACTCAGGAAGTACATCGCCTGGAAGGAGTGGATGTGGGCGGGCTCCTGGTAGTACTCGAACTTGAAGGCGGGGATGACGAAGAGGATGAAGCACATCAGGAAGCCGACAATCTGCATCCACTTGCGGCCGTAGAGCTTGGTGTCGACGAACCAGGTAGCGCAGTAGTAACCAGCCAGACTGACACCGATGTTGGCCAAGTTCCAGAGCCAGTTAGTAGTAACATCGTTACCGCTCGCAGGGCTGATGACCTTGATGAACTTGCCCTGGAACAGCTTGTTGCCGTAGAAGAAGACATCGTTGGCGAACCAGCCGCCGGCGGTAGCAATAACACGTGGGGTGAAGTGACGGAAGGTAAGCTTCAGAGACTCAATATCGTAGCCGGTCACGGAGGCCTTCTTCTTGGTGGCTTCGAGCTGCTTGCTAGCGGCCTTCATGTGATAGGTACGGTAGTACACAAGCCAGGCAGTTCCGACGGCCGGAATAGCGAAAGACACACGGTATGTCCACTGCGTAGCGGTGGTAGAGATAGGCAGCGCACCGGTGCCGTGGTGGAAGATCAGCAGCAAGACAATGAGAATAGCCTGGTTCGCAAACTGACCCCAACCCTGCATCATGAAGGCACCAACCACGGAGCGACCACGGTGCAGACGATCCTGGGAAGTGACAAGCTTGCCAGAGCCGTAGCCATTCTCCATACCAATGGTAGCAGTCATGGGGTATTCACCACCGACACCGATGGAGTAGAAGAAGAGAGACCAAGCGTAGCAGATAACCCAGCCGTTCTCAGTGAGACCCCAAGCAGCCACCAGCATGAGAAGACCGACAAACATGATCGCGGCATCCTGGATCAGACCCCAACGACGACCAATGCTACACGGAAATTAGCATGGAACGTGAGAATGATGTGGGAGTACGACGTACGCGTCACCCAAGTAACCAACCAGAATCTGGCCCACGATGATACCCACAACCTCCATATAGCTGATGGCAGAGACCCAGTTCTTGTCGCAAGTCTTGCCCGTCCAGCAGCTCTTGAAGGAGGCATCGAAGAGAGCCGTGTTGTTGCCAATGGAGAACAGCACGTAACTAGAGCCGTTATGGTCAGTTTAGATGCTTGTCCGATTCAATGTTTGATAGTCACGTACCCCTCAAGACCCAGACCGGCACCAGGGAGGACAAAGTTCCGGAAGTAGTGCGCCACCGGGGAGAGAGGGTCCTTCTTGAATTCAGCCCAGAGCCAGGCGAATTCGTTGCGCGCCTCGGTGCGGTCCTGCTGCAAGCAGAAGTTGATGCGCTGGCTCAGAGGCAGATCAGCCCAGTAGGTACCATCGGCAGCATAGCAGTCCTTGGGGCGGATGACATCGTCGAAGGCAGCCTTCTCGTGGATCTCCATCTCCTCGAAGGAGAGGGCCTCCTTGTTAGTGGGCTCCATTGATCAGTATAGTAAGTGAACTTGACGCCCAAGAACCACACAAGATGACAGGTTGAAGGAGGAAAACAAGAAAAAGGACTAGAGACTGGCACAGTCGATCGTATTTATCCTACGAACCTGCCATCCGCTATGGTACCTACCTAGTCAGCAATTGTACAGAGTACCATGCATTAGCTTTGGCAAGCCACGTTCTGGATTTGAACCAGGCCAAAGCGTATTTGGGAGCCCACCCAGTTGACAAAGTTGCAACCATTTTACAGGATCACCCTATGGCAAACACAGGAGCGCCCACGATTCATGATGCTGGTGGACCCCTGCAATTTCCGTTCCAGCACTAGGTCGGGGTATGCATCTCGGGTGCACTGACCGAAGGGGGGATCCATTTTGGGCCACGCGCCTGTGGAGATATCAATGGGCAGCTCGGTCCAGTCAGACGAGCTTGCCGGGCCAGGCGATGGAAATGGAGGCCGCTCGTGCCTGCATCACCGCAGACTCGGACTCGCAGAGCGACCCGGTGGAGACGTGTCTAGCGTGGAAGACGACAAAGGCGTGCGCCGGGCATGCGAAAAGTTAGAACTTGTTAGTGATGGATACTCGTAAGTAGTGCAGAGGCTGACTTCTAGAACGACGCCCACGTTGAACCAACGGTTGCCAGGCGAAGAGAGCAATCGCGTTGTGTCATTGGGTCAGTCTGATTGGGCCCGGGCCAGGATTATGCTAACCGGGCTCGGCGTTAGGTTTGAACACGGCGGACTGTACTTTGATCGAGTGAGCAGAAGCAAGTATTGAAATCCAGCGAGAGACAGGTCATCGAATCATCGATGAAAACTTATGAGGCATAAATCCCGGAGAACAACTCTATCTTTTCAGCAGCTGTGATGGACCTGGAAGTCGCGATGTTGACGATTTCAGCCAAGCAACGCCAGCAACGCCGCAGCAGGCTGGGCATTGCTTGTCCATCGCCAAGCAGTGGATTCACCCGTGGTCATGAATTAGGAATAATGGAATAATGAGCCATGAAAAGGCAGGAGAGCAACGACAGGAAAGAAAATACAAGTCTCGTCGCTTCGGGCAAAACAGCACATGTCGCATGTTGAACCTCCCGCTGCGCACCCAATCAGATTGGCTAATCGCACCCCGTGCTCGCATCCAGCAGCGGAAACCAGCAAAAATCCATTAAAATCGAATAAACTCGATTCCAAACCCTAGATCCTTCCAGGCAGAGTCTCCGCGAAGTTGCACCCGCAATATCGAATGAAAAGGCCGGATTCTCCCACGCCCCCCTCCATGCGCTTCCCAAGCGTCACCCACGAGATGGCCATGAGCTTTGCGGACTTCCACAATCCACACACCAGAGCACATGTCTGGTTTCCACGCGCCACAAATCACTCGAATCCAATATTCGTCTCAGGAAAAAAAAGCTGACGGAACGATGGCTGCGATTCCCCTAGTTCCTGACTCAGTTCGCTAATGTCCAACACGAACTTGCTCAATCAGGACACTATTCGCCTTCGGGGTCTATGGACACGGCTATGCTCCGAAAGATCGCCTACTATTTCCTACTAGAGATAACCATCGGACGGTTTCCTCCTCAGAGAACTTACATGGTCATCATGTTTGCAAGGAATGACTTAACTATCGTGTGCCGGGTACCGATGTCCGGTCGAGCCCCAACAAGAACAGACCGTCCAAGATCTCAATCACAGGCTTCAGGCTTCCTTGAATCTCACCAGTTCATAGAGTACTTGCCAAATCTCATCGCCTGTCCAAATCCCAGATGAATGTCTACCTCCGCGGCAATATCATCGCCGTGGAATCCACTATGTGAACGCTTTCGCACGGGCATCGAATCCTCAACCACAATCGCAATGACATGACTCGGACAATTTCGCCTCCGCATTTCTCTGCCAGGGGGCGCAGCCAGTCATAGACGCACGATGATCAGGATACACGTGCCCATTGGTTCATCGCCAGTGGAGCGAGAGGAGGTAGCTGATCCATGCTCGCCAAGACGCGCGTGGAAAGCTTGAGAAAGCTTGGTAGGTGCCACGCGCTGGTTTTGACATGAATCCTGGAAGCTTGTGGAAGGAGTCAGGGCCCAAGGCTGCGCATTTCGAATCTGCTCGATATGTCCTGCCTTTCCAATGCTCTGGTGAGGGTTTCGATGATTGATGCGCCACTTGATCTGAAATCCCGTCACTGCCGGTTGACTCGGTAAGCGTGTGGCGGACATGAGAGTGGCTGGGGGTGTTTGTCTTACACGTGTAGAACGATCTGATGGAGCTCTCCATAGTCACGACGAGAATGAATCTACTTAAGATGGAAGTATGGGCTCCTTGGAGAAAATTGGGGAGGAACCGGTGCATAGGTAGGTCCGTTAGAATAAGTGCAAGGAGCGTGGAATTGTTCTTGCAATGTTTAATTCTGGTATCATATAGGACGTCTGTAAATTCTATGTGATCACTGTTGTACAGGGGTGGAATGATTATATACAAAGATGATACAGGAGTGAGGTGAGGGTGAATGGCAGGTCTTGACAGGAGGGATATCGTATGCAACGCGCTAGCATCAGAGACATGTGAAAGACGAATGGTATGACCAGCTCGAAGGAGGAGGGAAAATCTCGATACGAAGCTCAGGGCTGCCTCGTGGTTGGGATCCCAATTGAGTTCTGGAGCATCCATGCCAACGGCCACGGTTTGCCCCGCCACTCCTGATCGATCGTCGCAGCAGCCTCCAACATCAGAGGGAGAGAGAACTTGGGACGAGCTTCCGTCAAAATATCGCGGTTGAGGTAGGCCTTGGCGAGCTGGAGCTGCAGTGCTCGTTCGGGACCCGGGGCCTTATAGCCCGAGACCAAAAAGAGAAAGGGGTTGTGGTGGAATTCGGAGGGCAACTGGTCGAGGTGCTTCGGGCTGATATTGAACTTGGCCCGCGCATTACGGCGGATGATCACTTTGCCAGCACAGGAATGCCAAATTTTGCTGACGTCGTCGGATGCTGTCTCCAAGGACGCATTGCGAACGAGAGAGTCCAGGATGACATACCGCATGCGCACGGTTACAGCCTCCTCCATGCAAGCATAGTGCCACAACACGCGGCAGATATTGTAATGACAGCCATTGAAGGCAATAGAGAAAAGCTTGTCCAAAACTGCACCTTCAAGTCTGAACCCAGGTCGTTTCATGATCTTGAAGATGTGCTCGAGCGCAGTGAAAATGTCGTCCTCGACCATTTGCAGAACTTGCATGAGACAAGCGCTGTTCATATCGAGATGATATTCCATGCAAATATCAAGCAGCTCCTGCATGGCAATGTAATTTCCCAAGCGCGAAGTGACGTTGAACATCTGGCTGAGTAAAGAGGCAGTAAACCAGTCTGCGCCATGTGTTTTAATCATCAGGTCGAAGAAGCTGCGGACGTCCCGACCGCTCTCCAAGTGGACGAAGAAGGAATCCGAAATCGTCAGCTGCAGCGCACCGCGGATTATGTTGACGTCTTTCATGTACCCCTTCTTCGCCATATCCTTGATAACAGCGGCCTTGGTCTTTTGCGTTAGCATAGCTTGCAACAGGGCAAGCCAACTCTGCGCGTTGGGCCGAATGCGCTTTTGAGCCATTGCTTGCAAGAAAAACTCAAACATCCGCTTATCCTGGCGCAAGGCCGCAGATTGAAGCAGAATGTTGTATGAGTCTACCGTTGCGAGATGCTCGGCTTGGGTGAACACATTCCGCGCGATATTGAGTGATTCATGCTTGTAGAGATATCTCAACGCGCTATTCAAAGCAGCCGTGGAAAAATATTTGCGGTTCGAATCCCGTCGAAAAAGCTGGGAGATCTGAAACGCGATCCGTTGCGGATGGGCAACATCGCTGACTCCACCGTCCTTGGCCTCTTTGACGGGGTGCATTCTTTTCGCATTGACCAGGTCTTCAATGTAGTCCGCGAACTCTTTCACTGAGCCGAACGATGGGCTGGTTCTGAGGAGTCGACTCAGGTAGAGTGGCTCTTGGTCATCCAAGGGTGTCGTCCAAACTCCACGAATCAATGGCACTGGACGGTTGAGTCGCCGTAGCTTTCCCACTGAAGCAATGATGGGAACCTGTGCTTTTTGAATTTCCACAAGAGGATCTCCATTGGCTTGACGATCTTGCTGCCGCTTGATCATCTCCTCGACGGATTCCAGGGTGCCTTCTGAGCCAACCAGGAGAACCTTGCGGCAGAACCCATCTCCCTTATCGGGAGGGAGAACGTGCACCAAACATCCGTGACGAACTGGGAGATGCCATATATTCTCCTCCATAGCTTTACCCGGGTTTGTCGATCCAGACATGAGGGCGATGGTCTCCTCCGGGACAAGCAATTCTTTGTACTTGGCGGCCCTTCGAGTTGCGCCTCTGGTCTGCCGCTGTACCTTCAATAACAAATCCCGCATATCCGTCCAGGTCTTTTGATGCGTGAAGGGTTTCTCATCGCGGTTTTCGTTTTCCTTTGCGAAAATGAATTCGCCATATCGAACCTGCTTCCGATTCCGTGGCGACAGGTTCCTTTCCCACACACTTCTCGGGACACGATTTCGCGATCCAGGTGTGAGTGGCCACAAATCCGATTCTTCAGAGGTTGTATCGTTTGGTTTTTTCACTGCCCGAGCACAGACGCCACTGAGCTTTGTGGAAGAGATCGTCGGCTGTTCCGCGGCTGGGGTAGGCTGGCTCACATGTTGCGAGTCATCCGCATCTTTCGTTTCGTTTCCCTCCCCAGTATCCGCTATCAAAACATCCGCATGACCAGCAGGCGGCTTGACATACAACTCATCGTCAGCCTGGGTAGAGATCGTACCGTTGGCGATCCATCGGCTAGATTGTCGGCGGGCCGGGGCGAATTTCGAAGCACGTGGGTGAAGACCTGCACGGAGAGGAAAGCTAGTATTCTGTATATCCTTCGAGTCTGAAGCATTCGTCAAAGAGGAGATTGGACGCCTTTGTCGGATGGCCGACGCGACCCATCGGGGGTAAAGGAAAAGCAGTGGTTCATCGGGGCCAACCGCGATGGTTTCTAAGGCGGCAGACAAAGGCCTTCTTAGACATGGGCGGCCACGCGATAGCATATGGAATAGCCTCCGCGTAGCATCCAAGGCATAAAAGGGATGTGAATGAGCTTGGGGAGGGTTCGAAAAAGAGGACACAAAACGCGAGGACCGCACGACTGCTCCGAAAATTGTTGCGCCGTCAGTGGTATTTGAGGAAGGCGGTGAGAGATACTCGGCCCTGACAGCACGACCTCTTCCGATCTGATAACAAAGTACTCTGTTTTCTGCAATACACTCGTTGACAGCTATGGTTCTGACCATATTTTATGACCTAAAAACTCAGTCCGCCTTGAGAAAAGGAATAACATGACCAGAAAGATCACTCAGACTTCAGTTAGCCATCTTCACTACCTATTCCTACGTGCCGATTGTAGCTCACGTCAAAGTCTGTAGGTCCCTTTCGCACTCCCACTACTAATACCAACTTTGCACGTAAGTTTGATGATTTCCGACTTCTGGTGAGAAATCCCAGCCACAAAATCAAGTCACACTATATGCAGGAGAGCCAGGAATCCAAATTCTAATCATTCTTGATCTTTTGGAACGCGCGTTTGGCTGCAGCCTGCGTCATGACCAAGACCGACGCAACAGATGCAATAGAACCAAAAAATGCCAGCATCGAGCTCCATCCTGTATTTACAAGTGGATATATAAGAATAGAGAGCACCGCAAAAGTCACAACTAAGGCGAAAAACATCCACATAGTGCTGTAGGCCGGTGAGAACCAGGACTTCTTGAGCAATTGAATGACCATGATGAGGTTCCCCAGAATAGACATGATACTGCTCTGAATCAGATACCAAAAGTCTGCGTCTTCGGTTGAGCCTGATGTGCTGGACGACATGGAGATCGAGAATGCCTTGTACCCGGGGACTATGGCCGCGGTAAGAAATATCAAGATCAAGGCAATAAGGATGACGTTTTCCTGAAGCAGTATCGAGATTAGCTTGAATCCAGGAGACAGAAATGCTGCACTTACTGTTTCTTTCTCTGAGCCAGAAGTTTCCGCCAGTTGGGATTCTTCCGAAGGCGTGGGTTCGGGGCTGACTGAGGCATTGAGAAGATCCTCTGGCTCTAGTAAGAGGTGCCCGTTCATATCGGACACAGTACCCAGAACAGCGAGTCTGGCATCAATTCCTGCCAAAATCGGGGCAAGACTTTCCAGGCTGTCTTCCGACTGCATGTCGAGGTCGTTAAGAAGGTGTCTTCGGGCAGTCCTGATCTCTCTTTCAAGGCTGTCCAACGCCCTGAGAACGACATCACCGCCCCAGGACTCCGAGTTTACACGCCATTGTGAGAATAGATCTAGCATGAGTTCCCAATACGGTACTTCGAAAGCGTCTTGCAAGTACTCAAAAATCTCCTGATCCCGTCGATGTGTCATATTGAACGTTGGTCTTTCGGACGGCATATGGTCCCTTGCCTGAGAAATCTTTTCACAGAACTCACCGAGATCACCAAGATAGACCTTCTCAGGCTCGGCCTCCCCAGTCGTATGATAGTTCTGGCCCTTTGCAATTGTCTTCCGGATATCGTTCAGACGCTGCTGTACATAGTCCTGGTCAAAGGACGGCACGACTGTCTGGAAGTACTCCGCAAACCCGCGATCTAAGAAGTTGAAGCGGCTGGCCAGATAAATAAGACATTGCTTGACTGCCCGATTTGTGACCTCCGCATAAGGCTCATAGTGAGTGCGATATTTGATTCCCTGTTGGTGCTGATATTGTCTCATGTTAGAGGAAGGCGTCGCAGTCGAAGTGATCATTATACTCACTCTTCTCTCTGTCTGGAGGCGAGCTTTCTTCGAGAGAATCGTCTTCGTCAAGCGAATGGGATCTTGCTGGTGATCGTTGGCAACCAGCGATCCAAAAAGCGTAGTGTGGGTATGACGTTGGAAGAATATTGGCCCAGAATTGATAATTTGAGTTCCTGCACCAATATTTGCGATTCCAGCAGTCGCCTCAACGACTCGACTCGATGTATTATCGACCATCGATTGCACTATTTTGCAGATCTAGAAAAAGAAACTGAGAGGCCACAGCGCTTTAAGGGTAGGGTCTACCACCAAGGCGAGAGGACTGCTTTATATGACAGGGAAAAGAGCCGCTGAGCTGGGGTGGCGTGTCTCACTAAAATAAGAATACCTTGCAAGCGGGTCGGTAGTCCATGAGTCGTTGGCAATGCACTGATGCAGGTTCGTCCCGGCCCCAGCTCCAAGATGCAGAATCGCGCGGGCATAGCTAAGCGCCGGGGCGTATCACCAATCACGACTTAGGTGTAGTGTATGGTTCTGGGCGCCTAATCAACAAGCAAAAGGACTTAGAAAACTAGCTGGATGGCATTAAGTAGCAGCTAGCAGTAGGGAGCTCCAGTCTGGCGAGTAGAGTGTACTGCGAACAACCGAACAGCGGCACCTGCTTTGATATCAAAATGAAACCGGCACATCATAAGATCAAAAACCCCTAGAAATAAAATCGCCATAAGCGGGACTTGAACCGAAGACCTCCAGTCAATCCCAATTTCTCTTACATGTTATCACCCCCTTATCAGCATGTCCGATCCGGGGGTCGGAATAGCCTCATCTCCACCTCTCTTCATGTCGAGCCCCCCAAAGTAAAATCCCCAGTAACAGCATCACTTAGACTCTCAAAACGAAAAAAGTCCCAGGTTGAGAGCGAGCCTCAACCCCGTGCCATCATCCGGCCCCACAGCGAGGAATCAATCCAACAAGGTACGTCAAGTAGGCGTCTCCGAAGATCAGCACCAAGACGCCAGGGGAACTAGTCCCGAAACCCTGATACCCTGTGCAGAGGACGCGGTCTGGCAGCATCCAGGGTGAGTTGCGGTTAGCGACGTAGGCCACAGGGGGTGGGTTGGTTGAAAAGGGGACTTTGAACTGATTGATGACCTCTTTCAGGCAGGTTTGGGGAGCAAACTGCGTTTTGTGACTGCGCTTTTGATATTTCACCATTCAACACTGACAGGCTTCTCCTTTCCTCTTTTAAAGGTACCCATCACATATTTTTTGAAGCTGTCGTTATTCAAATGCAACCTTGAAGCCCAGAACCTGGCATAGAGGCATATTGCCATACAGCATGAGGGATACCTAATCTGGACCCCGACTCCTCCTCTCTTGTGTATATTAGCCACCTTCGATAATCCCTCCCCTCTATTCTATCCCCACTTCATTCTATACGTTTTGTCTGGCACATTACTTCTTAAGAACCCTCGATGGCCTCAATCCCATATCCAGATCTTCTCCATTTCAAAACCTCTCGCCTCCTCTTCCGCGCCCCCGAAAACACCGACTCGGACAAAGCCTTCCTCCAAAAACTCCTCAATGATCCAACCATCCAAACAATGAGCACCAGCCGCCTGAAGGGCTCCCTTTGCCAGAAGCACGCAGAGGACTTTATCAAAGTGCTACAAGACGCTTTACTCGGGGTACTGATCTGTCTCCCTCCATCATCTCCGTCAGCAAACCCCGTGCCAATCGGACACATGAGCATCTTCCACACCCAACCACCAGGTCGAGAACATCACCGCTGCGCTATGCTGGGTATATCGCTTGCGGAAGAGGCTCGCGGGAAAGGGTACGGCGGGGAAGCTATTAATTGGGCGCTGGACTGGGCGTTTCAGTATGCCGGGTTGCATAGGGTTAGTCTGTGTGCGTTCTCTTTTAATTCGAATGCGTTGAAGCTTTATGAGAAGCTTGGGTTTGTGGAGGAAGGGAGGGAGCGAGAGGCTGTGTATCACTGTCGTGGTTGGTATGATCTGGTGATGTTCGGGATGTTGGAGCATGAGTGGGAGGCGCTGAGGGGGTTTAAGATGTAGGGATGAAGGCTATCTAGTGATTTGTTTTTGAGGCTACTAGTTACATCGCCCAGACGATTGGATTCTCTAACCGACTTGTTGACTCTTAGCTTCACGATTTAATGATCCCTTGAGGCTTTAACTGTATACCTGATTCTGGCTTCTGCCAGATGCCCATATACTTCTCCCTACCTTTTGAATTCCCGTAGCTCTTCTCCACACTAGCATCTCCCCGGTATTCGTCTACACCCTGAGATGGAAACTTCAATATGACGGAATGAAATCGCTGAATAGCAGTACTAGTACATCCTCGACTTCACCAGCCAAGACGGTAATCAATAAATATGATCCTCCCTCCCAACTTCTGCCGCCTTCGGAATCCCCTTAATTTCCTTCGCTTTCAACACATGCAATGGCTCATCAGTCATCTGCGCACGCTTTGACAACAGTGTGTCATGCCTGGATACGGGAGTCAGATCTAGCAGACCCGTCCCCGATTCGCCATGGGTATCTGTAAAGACATCTGGGCCGGTGATGTGAGCTTGGCAAGACTCGGCTGCGCGAGCGAGGCTGTCCCGCTTGCGCTCCAATTTATCTTTGTCTTCTGCGTCTGCCTTGGAGAGTTGCTGAGTGAGGTCGTCGATGGTTTTCGCGAGGTAGGAGATAAACTGCCAGCGGGAGGCTTGGAAGAGGAACATTGGCATAATCTCCGGAATCTGCGTAGCAAGAAACACATGTAATTAGCAACGTTGGGTCGAGAAATCCCATTCCAAAGACGGTGCTCACCCTCTCATTGAGGTAATACAGCTCCTCCCCACCCTCCTCGATAAACTTCTTCAACGCATCGATCCTCTCCCGATCGATAGACGTCTGCTTCAGCGCATGCAGCAGACTCGGTATATCCCCAATCTCCTCCATACGGCCCTCCTCCTCCACCCTAGACCCCACTTTACTCAAAACACCCGTCTCAGCCCTCGACAAACCAGCCAGACTCTGCTCCCGACTCCGCAACTTCGACGAATGAATCGAAAAATAATCCTCATTCAGCATATGCGCCCTCTCAAACTCACTCCGACCGCGATGCCTTCTCTCCGAAATCTTCGTCCGAAGACGCACCCACCGCCGCCGGCGCACAAACGAGTGAAACCAGGGATGCGTGCCGTGCCACTGGGAGGACGAAAACGAAAACGCGTACTGCCACCCCTGCTCGTCGACGTCCCCGGACATGTCAACGTACCAGGTGCGCCAGGCCCATTCCCAGCTTGGATCGGGGACTTGGGCGTTGGTGATGTTTACGGCGCTGGGACGCCTGTCGTGGGTCATCCAGGCGGAGGGGTCGAAGTTGAGGAGGGAGCTATGTGAGTAGAGGGGGATGCCGAAGAAGAACCAGCCGCGCTGGTTTTCGTAGAGGATGTCTAGTTCGGAGAGGATTTTGGGTTCGTCCGTGGTTATGGGTGCTTGGGTGAGACTGTTGGATTGGACTGTCTCGTTGGTCGTGCTCAGAGTTCGCACGGGAGCAGGAGCAAAGTCGGCTATATCCGTTTCAGAAGCGCCTGCGCCGCTTGATATGCCGTTCCTTTGGCGTGAGGATTGTCGACTCGCTGGGCCTGCGGAGGTGCCTGCCGAGATGGACGACCCTCGTGCTCGGGACGAGTCCCTGCTCTCCGTGTCCGAGGTAATGCCCAGTCTTTCTGGTTGCCATTTGGCGTATTTCCTCTTCGCCAGTTGATTTGAAACGGATGCTCGGCTGAGGTGTTTGGTAAGAGTGGTTTGGCGAGCGAGCCCGGAGGCCTGTTGTGAGGATTCGCCGGTCGAGGGTTGCTGCGAGGGGACAGTATTGTCCACAAGGGAAATGCCGCTGGGATTGTCCATGATGCTGATGCAACGGTTGTGTTGGTTGATGTCCCGAACTATCTTCTTTCAGGGTACTAGAAGCTGGAAAAGGGCCGCGAGCATTATCCTGACGTTCGTTGCATCACTCCACCGCCGCTAGTTGGAGGTCAAACAGCGCACTAGAACAGGTTGGAGTCGGCAATCAGAAAAAGATAAAGTGGTATTAGTACGGAAAGCAACGTAAAGAATGAATAGACAGCCAAATGGCCTCAAACCTCAAACACATCAAGTAAAGTCGAGGAGTAAAAAGAAGAAAGTTCCAAGCTTGAATCCAGACGGGGCTCAGCCATCGATGACATCGTTTGCGGGGACTTTCTCGCCGATCGCCAAGCCCGCGCTGCTCCAACTCCGCCCAGTCCTCAACAGGAAACATCCAAACGCGTCAATACTTTCATATCAACAATTCCCACACTCCACCACCATCACCAGCAACACAACACAACACAACCATCATGGCGGCACCACACTACCGCAAAGTCGAGCTCCAATCTCCCGCAGATTTCACCTACCTCTACGCAAACACAGTCGCCCTCTCCCGGGCAAAACTAGACTTAAACCTGCCCCCCTCCGCAAACAACGACACCACGCCAGACCCAATGCGCGAGCGCGTGCGTGAACTAGTCGACGAGGTAGGACATGACACTTCCCCTCCCAAGTAGCAGGATCTAGTTTCAAACGCCAAGTCCAAGGGGCTGGGCTAACACCTGTGGCTTTGGCCAGTACATAACCCGCACCTTCACGACCGCATCCTCCTCCATCAGCATCAACGGGCTCGACTCCAGCTCACCCGCATTCCCCTTCCCAGCCGCCTTCACCGCACCGGAGACAGTCGAGTACGAACCCTTTGATGCAGAGCTCGCGTCGCGGGTTAGCACGCTGTACGCGCAACTCGAATCGCTCACGACGAGCGTTGCGCAATTGCGGCGCGAGGCACCGCGGAAGGCGGCCAAGGCGTATGCGGCGCAATTGGCGGGGCTGATTGAGGAGGAAACGAAGGAGGGAGAGGAGGATGTGGACCAGGACCAGGAGGAGACTGAGAACGCAGAATCCCAAGACCGGACGACGGGGACAGAGGCTATGGATGTAGACGAGGACCCTGGCTCTGTCTCTGGTTCTGGATCTGCGAAACGCCCCCGCCGACGCCGAGGCCGTCCCGATCCAGCCTGGACACTAGACATCCCGCTCGGCTCGGACGAAGAAGCAGAGCGCTGGCGGAACGGGGATATGGCCGAGGTATACGAGTCTGCACTCCGGACACTGCAGCGGTTACAGGGTGAGGGCGATACCGAGATTGGAGGGGAGTCTGGGTCTGAGGGGAATGCGCTGGCGACGACGGTGGGTAAGGCTGAGCGGGCTGGAAGGGCGGCTGAGGTTGTAGAGAGTATGTGAGGGCTCGAAATTTGGGGTGGGATGGTTATGTCGGGTTATATCTGGATGTCTTCCTAGAGGTCGTTCTTGATCCGCCTTTATTCTTGAAGGCGGGGGCGTTAAGGTGTAAGTGGCTGGGGGATATTGAATTATGATACCATCATCTTGTTATTTTTGTTACTTTTGCTTTACGCTCGTTGAAATCCCACATCGTTCCAGGATAGCAAAAAATTTCCCATGATACGCTAGAATGACATCCTATCCTGATAACAGACTGGAAATGGACAAGAAAAAGGATTCCATTATAGCTGAAATCTGCTTTATATGAGAGCGCATACGCACCAGTATGGTTGTGGAAACAATGGAGAAGAATACAATTGTAGAAGAGTAGCCACGGGAGCAAGCGAGAAAGCTCCATAGACATGGGTTTGCAAACACAATTATATTGCGGGTACAACCTGGGGATATCAAATAAACAAGTTTGTTCTGGCAGTAGTTGATCTTCGACACGACAAATTAGATGGCACATCGCTCTTGACAAGATCTTCCCATCCACGGTCTCGCTGGGTTGGGACTTGTCCCTCTGTTTTGTATTTCATATCCGGAAGGGCGGGTTCGGGGATTTCAGACATTTTAGGACGAACCGGGAGGGTGGAGGGTGGAGTATGGGTTCAATAGAGCAAGACTGGCTCCGGACGAATGCAAGACGGTGAAGCGAATGGATGAAAAGAAAAGTTTTCTATATGTTGCTTTACTTTGCTTTCCAGTCTGCCTCACGCTTATGCGCTGGCCTGAGCACCCTCCTGACCCTCAGCGTCCTTCTTCTCGTAGCCGGGATCCTCATTCTGGATGACGGCCTCCTCGCCCTCCTTCTTAGGAGCAGTGGCCCAGGCGGGCGGGCGTGCCCACTCAGCCTCCTGCCAGGGACCCATATCGGACAACTCACAGCCGCCCTCGCACGTGCAAGTACCGCCAAACTCCACGGGGAGGTTCTCGGCGGGGACCTGGGCAAGGAGCTCCTTCTGGTAGCCGGAGCCGAGAACGTGGATCTTGTTGACGGTGACCGGGTCGAGGAAGCCCTTGACGACGGAGAAGACGCTGCTGAAGCCCCAGGGGGCGTTGATGAGGTACAGCTTGCCGAGACGCTCGGGGTAGTAGTTCTGCGAGATCTCGGAAGCCTGGCGGACGTAGCCGTAGACGGACGGGATGCTGGTGACGCCGACGCCCTTCAGGTCCATGATGGTGCAGCAGGTCTCGAGGAGCTTGCCGGCCTTGCGGGAGCAAGCGGGCAGACGGGGGTCGGCCAGCTTCTCGTACTCGGTGACCAGGTTCTGCAGCATGCGCTCGGCGGTGGTGATCTTGTACATGGCATTGAGGTCGATCTTGCCCAGCTTCTCGATGTAGACGGGACGGCCGTCCTGTGGGTTGAGGTGGGGTGGTCAGTTTGATTCTCTTGGAGCAGGTGCTTGCAGCAGTCACCCCGCCACAACCGGAGAAGACATACCTTGTCGGTCTTGTGGTAGTATTGAGGGTAGAACTTGAACACCTCGGGCTTCTCGGGATACTCGAAAGTGCGAGGCAGGTCATCAGTGCCAAACTTCTTGCGCCACTCCTCGCAGTTCACGAACCTAGTCGCCACGGAAGACATGAATTAGAACCCATCACATCATCAAAGCACCTGGCGACCACAAAACGAAGGCAGAGGCTTGCGAGAGCGCTCAAACGCTGTTCCCAAATCACAGCGCTCAAGCGTCCTCGCCGCTCGCGTTGTAGGCCATGCCCAACAAGCGCCAACTTCGGGGACAGAAACAACATACATGGCCTTGGCCAACTCGACGTCAAACTTGCGGGCGCGCAGGAACCGGAGCAGAGTCAGAGTGTCCAATCGCTCTGTGTAGCCCAGCTGCTCCAACATTGTCCGCAACTGGAAGACCTTCGCATCCTGTTCCGGGGTGGTGTGGCCGGGGTGGCCATCTTGCTTCTCCGGCGCAGTGGTGGGGAAGTCGTAGTTGTCGTACTTGGGGTCGGTGACCATCTTCTGCTCGGTAGCGTCCGCCATGATGAAGGAAATCGGGGAGGTTAATTAGGAGGATAGGAGAAAAAAAAGGAAAAGGGGGGGGGAAAGAGGAGGAGTGGAAAGAGAGGGAGATGGAGGGAGTCGAGGAGGAGAGAGTGGAGAGTGGAAAGGGGGATTGTGGCCACTCTCGAGGTTTAAAAACGGCGCCGGGAGGATCGGCCTGCCTAAACAGAGGACCACTACGGTTTCCATGGCATTTGCATCTTCAATCCAGTTATGACAATGCTCTTGGGAACCATCATTACGAGGAGGCAAATCCATTCATCAATTTCATCATAGGGGATTGGTCTACTGTCCATTGGATTGAGTTGGGTCGACGTATTGGAGGCCATCGACCTTTACCAAAACCACTTCGTGGGGAGGAAATGGAAAAACTGCTCCATCACTACAAGCCATATAGGGGGTGCGTGGGGCACTGCTCAATCTACTCTCGAGGCGGTGTTGGAGTTAGACCCAGGGCCATGTTGGCTGGTCTTGTGCTTCATCTACACCAGTATAAGTGCGTCAACTTTTGTTCAGGGTACAGTCCTTGACTACTTCAAGAATCAATTCGCATCCCTAGTCACTGAAGGCAGAAAAAAAACAAATGTCACCAAGAAGAGGGGCATGAGGCGGTGTCGGATGAATCCACCTGCAAGACAAGACGCTAAGACGCATTTCACGACTCCATACTGTATGTACTAACTAACTCGATCTTAGTTCGTGCGAAGTCGAGCTAACTAGACCGACCCGAGCAATACGAGATCATCGGCACTTGCGCATCAGAGCCACCGCAAATTCGACGTCATGGGATCTGTAGATTCGGAGAATACCGTTTAAAGAAGATCAGGACAATGACAATCATATAATCCAAAGTATCTTGACATGACAATGTTGGATGCAATTGTTGTTGGACAGGACATGGAAACAATGATCCCGGCTAGTGTCCATTTGT
>JAXQJV010000406.1:0-20773 GCA_037042255.1 Penicillium sp. PG106-07D
GGCTTTGCCGTCGGCTTTGCGCTTGGCTTCCTCGTCGGCGGCTTTTTTGGCGTATTCTTCTCGGTCCCAGGTTTTGCGGAACGCGGTGTCTGAGGAGGCGGCGGTTGGTTTGGACATTGCGCGGGAGTGTGTGGTAGGTGAGAGAAGGAGGTTTGAATCCAGACTTTGTTAGATTTGACTGCTGGGAAGTCAAGCTGGGAAAGTTGAGCCTCAGTGGCGGGCGATGAATTATGTAAGCGGAGCTGCTCTCGTCGCTCGATAAGATTGGGTGTGCCTTGTCCACTGTCTATGTGTTACATTCAACCCACGGATAGTTTTGCAGGGAGCCTGTTTCAGATAGACTCAAAGCTGCAGATGGTGAGCTTTGAGTCAGGACTCATCACTCATGTGACCAATGTATGGCCCAGGCAGACTGCCAGGCGACACGACACGGACACAATACGAGGCTGGCTAACCCAAAATACCCATAGCTCGGCAAATCACTCCAGCTCCGTGGGAAACCTTCTTAATATAGTTATGACCACAGCCCTCAAGACAAAGCTGGACGACTAATCGACTGTCATATCTCAAACAATGCAAAGCTTCTTCATCTCAGACATGTCAACGTGGCAGGTGCTTTTCCCAGGCAACCACTTTCCCCACGCTCCTGCCGCCTGCCAGATGAAAGCTGCACACAGAGTTACGGAGTACATAAGACCAAAACAAGGACCACCACCCTATTGCATTTTTGAGCCTCATCCCAGACATACACACCCATCATTATGGAATCACCCACACCCACAACACCCACACCCAGGATCAATCTGATGGATTTTCCATCTGAGCTGCACATGGAAATTGCTTCATTCTTACCATACCCCGATGCCCTGGCGCTAAAACACACCTGCCGCCACTTCTACAGCATGGTTTACACGGGCGTGCATCTGAAGGTGGACTGGCTTGTTGAGCGCTTTGAGCGCAAACTCGAGTGTCCTATGGAGAAATGCTCATTCCGAACCGATGAGGCCTTTTGCAACTGGCGAATTCGCCGCATCATGGAGCGCCGCCGGCAGCACCTGGAATGTCGGCGTGTGCCACAGGGCTGCTGGGTTGTCGAAGGTCAGACGTGTCAGACGGATTTGGTTCCGTCATGGTTGAAAAAGAAGGGTCCGAAAGTCGCAAGATCACTGGCTTTCCTTGCGCGTGAAGGTTTGTCTTTTTGTTCACACTATCTTGGTAGATTGAGACTGACCTGCTGCACTATGTTAGCGTTTGTGGTCCTTGGGTTCGCACTATTGCTGGAGCTCCTTTGGCGTGTAACTCGAGACGATGTCATAAACTGGCTTGGGAGGGAAACAATGAGCCTGGCTCATTCTGTGTCTTGAAACTGAATTCGCACACTCTGCTTTGGAGAGGTGCTATCTGCGATATACGTGACGAGGCAATGGGGACTTCTCATCGTAGTTTCCGAGCAACGCGCGATGCCAGACAAGTCTGATTGATTGTGTTATTTTCAGCAAGCGATGATGCGTTTGAGCAACAAACTGACGCTTTCGCACACCCATCATGAACTCCCAACCTTGGGTCTGGACCTGGCCGTGAAGGAGCTCTCGATGCCGCAAGAGGAGGAAAGGACCCGACAAGACAAAACAGAACAGAACAGGTCAGGTCAGGTCAGGTCAGGTCAGGTCAGGTCAGGTCAGGTCAGGTCAAAGGGGGCTTTCTAATGTACTTAATGATCCTGCTTGACAGGAACTGTCTTATCAATAATGTCTAATAATAATAGCTACCTATCATGATTGCAAGACAGAGTTCGGCACCATACGAACTCCCGAGCCAGAGAATCAAACTAGGGCGCTCCTGCCAGAGACCCGATCGCAAATCGATCAGATCGAAAAAATGCAATGTCCAAACCCTGGAGACAGTAAGATCTACATTGGAATTATGAAATAATTAGCTTCAGGTCCAAAAGCATGTTTAGATCCGGATTATCTGATCAACTGACGTCACAACGACGTGCCCAGGGCCATTTGCCTGCCAGGAGTACGGATGCTTCCTTCATATAAATTAGCTATATACAGACATTCGTCTTCAATTCAACTACTCATTAACTCGAATAATCTGATCATTTCCATCCATACCTTGAAGAAAATTCCAACCACCATGACTACAAGAGCAACCATGAATACCGCAACGGGCACCCACCCCGTGGACCCCTACAAGGCCCAGAACGCAGAGGACCCCCCGCTGGCGGAGAAAGTCCAGGACCTAGTCGAATTCATCAACCAGGTCAAGTTTGGCATGTTGACCACCAAGCAATCCGAGGGTGATTACTTAGCATCGCGATGTATGGCACTCGCCGCTACGGTACGTCCAGTCCCCGGCCCCCGGCACACACATAACCATCCAAGCCAAGCTACAGAATCTATAGAGATCCTCGCAACTAGAAGACAAATAATAACCAAGTTGGACAAATTCAGGAACACGGCGGGATCGACCTAATCTTCCACACAAACCTCTTCTCCGGCAAAACAATGGACCTAACCGTCCACCCCCAAGAAACCAACATGTCCTTCCTAGACCCCATATCCCGCGCCTGGGCCTCCATCTCCGGCACAGCAAAGATCGTCTCCGACGCAGACACCGTCCAGAAGTACTACTCGCCGCAATTGAAGGCCTGGCTTGGCGATATGGGCGATGGGGTGCACGACGGCGGTCCAAATGACCCGCGTATCGGCGTGATCAAGTTGGAGGCGAAGCTGGCGACGCATGTTGCTGCTAAAAAGGGGATTCTGGGACAGGCGGTTGATACAGTCAAGGGGGCTATCAAGGGGGATGTTCCTGCTGTTAATAGTATTCGGGAATTGAGTATGGCGGAGTTGGCTGAGTGTGAGTATTCTTTCTTGGGGAACGATACATCCTGGGATATTTTCTGACGGAACTGCTTTTCTAAGGGCGCCGAACTCATCAGAGCTAGATAAGTGGCTTTGGCAATTCTTAGCATTGAATTAGATTGTAGTGGAAGATATCGATGACGCCGAGGAAGGCGAAATTGACACGTTATGCCATCGCAAGGAACTGAATCTTTAACATGTCTAGTCGGGTTCATTCAATTCAGGATCAGGAGCGCACATTGAGGTGGAAAGATCTGTCCTCTGCAATCCTGATTCCATCTACGAGGCTTTCTACAACTTGTTCCTAAAGGTAGAACTGATCGTTACGCCGTATCAGAGAGAAAGGAAAGTGAAGGAGTAATGATGGAGGAGACGATGCCAATGTACTAGCTACCAAGTGATAGTTCCTCCAGAAGAAAGTGCCTAGACGGTTGCTGGCAGCCAAAAAAACAACGAAAAAAGGAAAACAAGAAAGATAGGCAAAACTGAAGCCGCCAAACGTAACCAGGGGTATGATGCGTATGTCCAGAAACCCAGAAACTCCCGCTGCGAACCTGCTTAAATGCAAGGAGAAAAATCGAAACGCCTATCAGATCTAGACAAGAGCTGTTAGAACAACGATGTGTACTAGAGAGTGCAGGGTACCTACCAGCTTTAGAGCCAACTTGGGGGGAGCACGACCCTCGTGCAGCAACATGGCAATCGCCTTCTGAGGGGTTGCTTGGAGCTTGCGGTAGGCCTCACGGATGTGTCGAGGCTCAATCGGGGTGCGCCCCTCCTCGGGCGGGTCGAACAGGCCAGTCTCCCGCTTGCGCTTCTTGGCGTCGGCACCAGTAGTGTCGGCACCACCACGGTTCTTCTCGTGGTCCTCCCGCTCCTTGACCTTGAGCGCCTCCTCGGTCAGAGTCTGGACGATCTCAAAGGTCAGGAAGCCGAGAATGTCCACAATGTCGTCGTTGGGCTTGGACTCGGTGACGATCCCAAAGCCCGCCCACTCGCGGAACCGCTTGCTCTTGCGGTAGGTGAAGGAGGCCTGGCGGCACTCCGACCAGAAGACGTACTCCTCCTTGGTCATGTTCTTGGTGCGCTCATCCGCGGCTGCGAGGCGCTGGAGGGTCGCATAGTTCTGCTCCTCCTCCTCTTCGTCCTCCTCGTCTTCGCGCTCAGGGACCTGGACCGAGAAGAAGCTGTTGACATCCCAAGCAAGGCCCACCTTGGCCCGCTTGTTCTTGGGCTTGGCGGCGACGTCCTGCGGGCCCGCGGCAACACCAGCCGCATCATCGGCAGCGGCAAAGTCGGCCGCATCGGCACCTCCCTTGTCATCGGAGTCCTTCACGTTCTTGCGGACGTCCTTCCAGGACAAGAAAGTGCGGAGCCGGGAGACCTTGGCCTTGTCGTGGCGAATAAGGAAGATCAGGTCATCTGTCGAGATAGAACGGGAGCCACGCCGAGCTGCCAGATGGGTGCCACGAGTGAGCTGTTCGATACGTTAGATCTCAAAAGATATAAGGGTCAGAAGTGAAGGGTAAGAGAACGTACAATTTCGAGGACCTGCTCACGCGTGATGTCTTCAATCAAGGTGGTGGTTTCAATCGATGGCTCGGCGGTCTCTCCAGAGACGAACATCATCTTTGGAATAATGTTAGTAATGAAATCACAAACAGCCCCGATCGAGTGGTCAGTGTCGTCAGTCGCGTTGGTTCTCAGCTCGTCATCGGCGTCATAGCATTCATCCAGAATGTCGTCGCTGTTCTCATCCAAGCAGGGCATTCGGGTCATTTTTCTTCCTCGAAGAAAGCACCAGGCATCAGTCTTGTAGTGACCGTCGTAGAGACTCGACACATCACTGGCGTCAGACAGGCGATGTTCATCGAAGGGCACCGGGTGCTGCAGACGAGGGGTGCTGGTAGGGGCCGCAAGAGAAGATCTGCGAGGAGTAGGCAAGCCCGGAGCAGGGTGCAAATCGTCACGATCATTGCCATGACCATTGCGACAACCGGTCTGGAAAGCTGTGACGGGTGGCTGGCTATCCTCTGTCTCGGAGTTGCTGTTGGAGCACATCCCCAGGACAAGATGTCCAAAGCTTTTGAGGCAGCCAGGCAAATCCTCTTCTTGGGAGAGTTTGTCCGCCGGGTTGACATGAACAAGGTTCTCCTCAGCGATTAATTCCGCCATTCTGGTAGTATTCAGCCGAGCTTGTCAAAGTCAAGTCTTCACCACTCAAATGTGGGGTAAAACTAGAGGCCGATGGGAGGAAAAACCGCTGGGAGACAACTGCAGCCGAGAGGTAGCAAGTCTCGATGTCTGGACTGAGGGTAGACTGAGAAGGCTGGCTCAGACTGTGAGAGAGGTTCAAGGTAGCGTGAGGAGGAAGTGGCCGAATCAAAGGTAAATGAGCCACGACCGCAGAGAAAAGCAAGGTGCCACGCACGAATGTCGAGACATATGCTTGCAGGGGGTTCAAGTTGGGTGATGTCTTCAGAGCCCACGATTCGACGATCGATTGCCTTGGCTGCTCCTGTTTCACGAAAAGAAATGCGTAGAAATGCGATGTGCGGGGGTGCAAGAAGACGAGGATCGAGAAGAAGAGAGTCCGGGGCGTTGATCCAGCCCTTCATGGTGCCGTCGTTGCCTCTCAGCGGCAGAGAACGACTTGTACCTTCCATAGGTGGTCGTATCCTGGCGTTGAGAAGGCGCATCCCAGGATATCATGGGAGGCGTCAATAATTCGGTTCATTCCAGATCCGGCAAGCCTAAATGGCCCGGCCCAGGCCCAGCCTAGGACCATCATTCTGAACTCAGGCATAACCGTTGACCTGATTCACAGCAGTCGATCGAGAACCTGACCGAGGCACAATATGCCAGAAGACGGCGATACGACCACTAGACCGAGACCTGCTATTCGAAATTGGGACAGGAAAGGCACTCACCTGCTGGATTTCTTGCCGATACTTCGGCTGGCGATCAGAGGAGCTCATTGCGACAGCTCCTTGCGCAGAGGCGCGCTTCAAACGATGGACGAGGTAAGTAAGGATAGGGATCTAAGATTGAGCAACGAGACCACAGCACAAGCTGTGATGCAGCGCGAGCAATAACGATAAAATTGGCTTTTGCGTAGGTGGATGGAGGAGAGAGAGCGGAGGAGGAAGAAACCTGGGGGATTCGATAAGAAGATGAGGCCCATTGATATCGATAACGGAGCCCGGGGACTCCCACCGAGGGCGGTGAGTCCATTAGCGCCGAATTCTGCCGCGGGGCAGGACAATTATTTCCATCACTCCATCAGCTCGTACAATTGATCGCAACTGCATTGAGAAACCAATTGCGTCGAAGAGCCAGCCATGTTGCACCTTGTGGGCCTGGGTCTTGCTGATGAGAAGGACATTACTGTCCGGGGGTTGGAGATTGTGAAAAGGGCTGAGCGGGTGTATCTTGAAGCATACACGGCTATCTTGCTGGTGGACAAAGCGAAGCTTGTAAGTGGTGCGGATGGATTTGGGGCTACTCGGTCTTGGCAGTTCCGGGATTCAATTGCATATATCTATTCTTGAGCATGTTGTCACTAATTGCGCAATTGACTTTGTAGGAAGCATTCTATGGTCGGCCAGTTATCGAGGCTGACCGTGAACTTGTGGAAACCGGCAGCGATGAGATTCTTGCCGGAGCAGACAAGGCAGATATTGCCTTCCTAGTTGTTGGTGATCCATTTGGGTATGTCTACACTATTTGGGAAGCATTGCCATACGCAATTGAGCTCCTTACTCCCGGAAACCTACATGTCGGGCTAGACTGACAAATCTACCAGCGCAACAACCCACACAGACCTCGTTCTCCGCGCCCGCGAGCTCAACATCCCAACAAACGTCGTCCCCAACGCCTCAATCATGTCCGGCATCGGCTGCACAGGCCTCCAACTCTACAACTTCGGCCAGACGGTCAGCATGGTCTTCTTCACAGAGAACTGGAAGCCTTCCTCCTTCTACGACAAAGTGCGCGAGAACGTGCAGATCGGCCTGCACACGCTCGTCCTGCTCGATATCAAGGTCAAAGAGCAATCAATGGAGAATCTTGCCCGTGGCCGCCGCATCTTTGAGCCCCCACGGTACATGACTGTCGCGCAATGCGCCAGCCAGATGCTGGAGACGGAGGAGTCCCGGCAGGAGGGGGTGTATACGCCGGATAGTTTGGCTGTGGGTGCGGCGAGAGTGGGAGCCCCGGATCAGAAGCTTGTTGTTGGGACGTTGAAGGAGTTGAGTGAGGTTGAGATGGGGGCTCCGCTGCATAGTCTTGTGTTGCTGGGGCGGAGGACGCATGATTTGGAGAGGGATTATATTCGGCAGTTTGCTGTGAATGAGGAGACTTTTGATGCTAGCTATGCGAAGGGGTATGGTGCTTCTTCGTAGAGGGTGAGTGGGTTATGTTTATATTTGGAATGATAAAACAATTCAAGGGCTACATCGATTTGAATCACTTGGTGAGAAGAAAATGATAGAACATGGTGTGATAGAGCTCAAGCACAAGGTGGAGGCACTTCAAGAACATTGTGGAAACGACGTGAGCAAACTTGAAAGGGTGATTCTCAAATGGGATGCTACCAGAAGGTGAACTTTACGATTGTAGAACCTGGGATGGTGGCTTATGGTTGAATGAAAGGTCCACATCGATTAGCTTGATACTTGTCCTGACGAATTCAACATTCATATCTCAGTTGGGGAGGAGATGCAGAAATACCAGAGTGAAAGACATTGCGGATGATCCATTATCTCTCGAAAATAGCATCCAAGGACAAGGCATCCTTGGAGATACAGCGACCGGTCATGATGATTGTCAACGCAGAAACCCACAGATCCGGACCGACCAATCTCAGGCAGAATCTCTATACTCTAAGCATATTTGAATCCATTACACAGCCGAAGCCAAAGGTGGGAGTGGATCAAAGAGGAAGGAGAGCCTGGTAAGCAAAACAAATGCAAAATGGAGGCAAACACAAACGCCATGCAGCAGTAGACGCAGATGGACTACATGTCCCAGAAAGATGAAAATGCAAAGTAAATGGTATCCAGACGAGACAGACAAGAAAAGAGACATGCAGGTAGTATATGATAGAAGCGAAGATATCGATCGATGGATGGAAATCTTTCTGCTTCTTGTCCTTCTTCTTTGGAGGCTTGAACAAGAGCCTCCTAGAATACAGGAGAGGATGATAATGTTCATCAGCTGATATCAGAGCCATCAAAGCCCAAAACCAAAATAAAGAAACCCGACCAGACCGACACCGGATGACATGCAAAATGAGTCCAAGGCAATGTGCAGTTTCAGCAACAAACAAGGGAATAACGTGTCACATCAGATCATTGCCTAGTGGCCATGGTCAAAGTCCTCCTCCTCACCAGGAAGCAGGATCTCATGGCCAGAGCCCTCGTATACAAAGATGGCAGCTACACAGCCAAACACCGAAACGAGGGCGATAAGCCACCAGGCGAAACCGACCATGCCAATATCCAAACCGTATCCGTACCAGGCACCCGAGAAGATGGGACCAATAGTTCGGAATGCGGATGACACGGACTGGCCGATGCCGTGGATGGTGCCTAGGACCGAAGGGTGAGGCGAGCAGTTGTTGAGTAGGATGATAGAGGTAGGGAGGGTGAAGGTGCGGGCGGAAACCTGCAGGAAGAGCGTGATGATGATCCAGAACCAGACCCAGGGTCCATTGGCCTGGCCGGGAGGTGGGATTGTTGATGGGGCGAGAGAAATGTAGGGGGCCAAGGCGTAGGCGAGCGGGAAGAGGGAGAGGAAGTACTGGTAGCTCTTGGCTGTGCCCAGACGGCCGTTGATGGTAGGGTAGATGGTGAATTGGAGGGCCATTCCGATTATCCCTAGGATGGCAGTCGCGAAGCCGACACTCTGTGGGAGCATACCCAGGCCGCCGGTGAAGATGAAGGGCAAACTCCGGGCGGGGCTAGCCGGGTCATTAGGGTCGTAGCGTGGAGTCGACAGGAAGAGAAGCCAGAGGTTGTTAAAAGCACTGCGTGTCAAAAGGTTAGAGTATGTAACGGGTGTCGAGGATAGCAAAAGTTTCCAAGCTTACCCCATTTGAAAGTCGAAGAACGCCTGCGCCCCGAGGGTGCACAAAACGTTCTTCGTCCAGATTCTGCGGAATGGCAGAACGCGCTTGACACGAACAGGCTTGGAGGCCTTCTCCTCGAGCTCATAGCTCTCGGAGCGATCCAAGTGTCGGCCTAGCAAGGGACCATCCTCATCGTAATCGCGGAAGGGGAGTCTGGAGTAAATGGGCGAAGAAGTTCCCACAACAGTTCTCACACTGCGAGCGAAAACCTTCATAGCGAAGGATCCTAGACCAGGCTTGCCCTTGCAAGAAAGCAGTGTCTGTACAAAGTTGGATGGTCAGTCACTTCCTCTGAATGAATATGGTTCTCTAGAGTGGAATCTCACCTCCTCCAAGCCGTAGCCAACCATGGCAGCACAGGTGGTCAGGAAGAAGAAGTTGGCCAGCATGGGCAGAGCATAAGGATACCTCTCCAGCCACTGCACGCCATGCTCGCCGCCAAAAGACGAGTTTGGCCCGAACAGGCGAGGGTAACTCTTGACCGGATCTGCCAGCATACCACCCATAACTAGGCATACAAAGTCAGCGAAACATTCTGGCAAACAATGACAACCCACTCCGTCTGGGAGGGTTGTGGCGCAATGAACTCACCTGGACCGAACAACGAAGCAATATTAAAACCAATCGGCAGAATCAAGAAAGCCCGCGAATGATATTTCTTCTCCTTGACATTTTCCGCAATCATCGTCCGAATAATACCAACGGTCCCATTAATCGCACCACCAAACGAGCGCCAGAACACGGCCTGCGCGAACGACGTCGCAAACGCAACCCCCAGACACGAGACAGCGGTCCCCACCAAGCCCACCAGCAGCACAAAGCGACGACCACCCCATTCCGCATCCGCGACCCGGCCCCAGGGAATCGCCGTCGCGAACTGGGCGGCCGTGAAGGCGCCCTGGAGGATCCCCGCCTGTGTTGCGACGTCCGAGTCGGACAAGTTCTCATCGAACGACTTGAGCTGGTAGAACATGTAGGCCTGTAGCGAGGCAATCTGAAGGAAATCGAAGACGCGGCACAGGCCGAGCAGGGCCAATTGGCCCTTTCGCGGCAGGGACATCCATGTTACCGGGGCTGGGCGCGGCGTGACGGGGACGGGAAGGGTATTGGTGGTATTTAGTTCGGAGTCGTGGAGGGCCAGGATGTTGGGGGTGCCCTGGGACTGGGAGCGACTGCGGACATGATGGGATTTGCGACCACCGTGATCCATCGAGGTGGTCTTTAGCATGACGGGGGCATCGGAGCCGTCGTGGAGGTGATCGTGGGCGTGAGGAGAGTCCGGGGAGGAGGGGCCCTCGTCGACGCTGGTGAGGGAGAGGTTAGACTCGCGGCGACGTCGAGCTGGTTGAGGTAACGAGGTGTCGGAGGGTTCGCCGGGGCCAGCGGAGGAATTTAGATGGTGATAACCACTCGACCAGGAAGTCGTACGCGCGTGGCGGGCATTATTCGTTTTATGGTTCTGCTGGGACCTGGCAGGCATGCCGGGGGCCAAGGAATGTGTAAGCCCGAGGGGACGGGGAGCCTGACTTATCGCCGATGGACCACCGGACACGGTGCTGCTTTTTGTGGTTTGGTTTCGACTGGAGGGAGGGGCTGATGGAAGCAACGACGTCAGGGAACTTGCGACACCTTTCTGGTTTCACGTATTTTTTGGGGTGTTGTTTTTTTTTTTCTTTTCGATTTTAGCTCCTGCAGATAGGCGTCGTTTTTTGGCTTGGGTTTGCCTTCTTGGGACGCTGTCACTGTCGAATGGTTCTGCTATGATTGGTTTGGTCAAGTCGTCGAAGGAATAATGAAGAATAGAGAATTGTTGATGCGTTGAGCAGCGAGGAGAACAGTAATTTAATCTAGGGATCTAGAGATAAGAAATAATTGGATCCTTTCTCCTTTTATTTTTCCCTATTCCTTTCATGACTTCTTGGCTTCTTGTTCATAGTTTCGGAGGGGCCTCTCATACGCAGCGTAATTTCATTGCTGGCTCTTGGGTCTTCGGTTCGCATGAAATCACCTCGCAGCGTCGTCCACTCGGGTCTCCATACTGGACTGAGAGATCCACTACAAGTCACTAGGGAGGGCAAAGCATTGCGATGGAATGACTGGTATGGAAGACGTAGCACAGAATACAGTTAGTACAGTAGGAGTCTGGCCACATTACGTATTGTACGGAGTACAGGACAAGTCCTTGATCCAAAGGGGCTTTTCAAGTGTTGATATGGACTAGCGAGAACACCAAAGCTATGGTACTGAGATTGTCTTTCGTATTCCATCACAGCCTCGACTCTCTACACTATTCAACTGCTCTATACATCAACTTCTTCCTGCACTTGCGCTGAATTGATTCCACTCATTTCCACTCTCTCCCGGTCTCGTATCTCGTACCTGCCAGGAACCCGCACCAAACAGCACATCCCATGCTCATTGCCAATGATAATTACCGTCCGATCGACACACGACGACGGGGGCTTGCGACAACCGCTCCACTCGCCCTGCCGAGTCCCTCATCATCCTCCCTGCCCTGAGCCATGACTCGCCAACTCACCCGGGCGACATCCGACGAGGCAGTCTTGGCATGGACGCAACGAACCGCGGACAAGACAGGCGAAGACCTGGCTGAATGGAGTAAGTGCAAGGCCGGTTATTATTCCTCGTTCTTTTCAAGTTCTCGAAGGTCTTTTTGACTTTCCCGCTGTATGTTCCCCAGGGACTCCACTCCGGGAAGAGAAGGAGATGGGAAATTAAAATTACCACTAACTTTTGATGGCGGGTAAATTATCTTAGCGCCATGGGAGGAATTGTATGTAACTATGTACTCTGTACACAAGATGTATTGACGTATTATCGTACGGAGGCGCTGCTAAACTCCGAAGCTGCGTACGAGTTCAAGCGCAATAATATGAGAGACTATGAGTACTAGAGTAGACAGAGCAGACGACGCGTTCTCCTCTCTGTGCGAGCGCCGCCTGGGGTAAACTCCCTCAATGCATCGCACTCGCATCCCATCAAAACGTGTTAACGTGGTTGGATCTGAAGTGGTTTCCTCTGAATCAATGACTCAGCCACGAATGGCCGCATCAGCAAGTCAATAGCAGGACTGGTATGAATCCGAGGGGTATTATGGTTTCGGAGGATGCGCGTGATGCGTATAGATCCGATTGATCGATAAAAGCGCCTCCAAGCAGTGCTTTACGTATGCCTGTGGCTGATGCGTCGAATCACCAAGCTAAAGCGGCAAATTGGTGGCCACGCAAACAGTACCTACGTTCTGAGGCTCTACGAGAGTACGACTCGATTGATGTGTCTACGTGTCTACATGTTGAGCTATTATTGTATGGCCAACTTCAAGCGTAAGTTTGATGGGAAAATGATCTCCATCGAAGCCACAGGGTTTAGGCCAGCTGCTGCGCCGGCGGCGCCAGCTTGAAACTGCCCGTTTCAGATCCTGGCAAAGTCACTGTGTCAGGTACATTATTGAATCAAGATCATCAGTCAATCACTCTAATTAACACAATACCCCTACTCTGCAGTAGAGGAGATTCTTCAGACCTCATTTGGGCCATAAATGATAAGGGATGCCACCGGGCATCATGCGGAGACAATGTCACCCTACGAGGCAAAGCCAAGACGCGTCCAGCATGATAAATCCGCGAGGGACAGGGATAAGCTATCCTCGTGTATTATCGTGAGACCCGAGACCCGTGAGAGCTATTGGTGGCACGGAGTAATACTCCGCAAACGGAACCACTACCAGTTGGCAGTAGCAGTCAGCTACTCGGTACTATTGGAGAGGTCAGATATAATTGGTCATCGCACTCCGCATATGATATCCCTGATAGGCCATGCCAACTTTGACCTCCGACCTTTGACCTCTGAGCCTTGATCCTTGAACCTCCCCAACCAGGAAAAGGCCCATCTCTTACCTCCCCGTCCGGAAAGCTTGATTATGGATGGCCACGAAGTTCTCTCTCATCTCGTGCTTGATTGCTGATCGTCCCCGTCCGGTGTCCACCATAAACTCTCCAGCCACCTCCATCCCCCTGCCTAGTCCCATCGGAGTACCGGTGGCACACAAGAGGGGGTGCGGACTGTACAAGCCCAGATTCCTATTCTCGTACACATGCCAAAAGCCACCGGGTGCTAACTCGTGAGGCGCTTTGCGCCGTTGGAGGAGAGACACGTAACGCTGGTAAGAAAATCCAATGGGAGATGCCGGATAGCTCGGCTTTTAGCAGGTCTTGGCATGGGTATTCGTATTCCTGTATTATTTACAGCAATGTATGTAAAATCCTGTTCCATATCTTTCAGGACAGGCCCAAACCCGTCATCCCAATCCGATTCGCGACTATCAACCATAGTCCCGACACAAATGCAAATTGGCTCCCTATATACCCAACACATAGCCTGTATATGATGATCAACCCATAAGAAATGAAAAAAAGAAAAGGAATATGGCTCAGGGATGCAAGAGTGGATCAGACCACTGAAAAATACAAATGATGAAGTTGTGCTCGCTCCGTAAAGAAAATCAATAAACGAGGGTCCAGGTCCAGCTCGTCGAGAACGAGAACGCTCACTCTGTCCGCTCGCGCCCCGGCAAACTGCGATCAGCGAGCGGGAAATAATGCGTCTCTGGCTCTGTGGTCCACCGACGCCAATTCCACCAGCGGAGGTCCGGCGTCCGTGCTGGTGGAGCTTTCCGCTCAGCTATGTCGTCCAACGACTCGTCATCGTCCTCTAACGAATCCAGCCGTTGCCGTCGTAGATGGTATCGGTAGCCGAAGTAAACGCCAGCAAGTAGAGGGACGAGGATTGCAATGGTAGCGCCCCAGACGAGAAGACCTGCTAAGAATGTAAGTGAGGGAACATTTAATGGAATCCACATGGGATGTGAAATCTGGTAGACGGGTCACTTACGTCCGGACTGGCGGTGGTGTTGATAGCTCAAACTGCCCGATTTTGAGTCTGAGTCTAGGCTGCTATGGGGGAAACCGGATGGATACGTCCAGATAGCGCCGTCGTGGTCAGGATCAACCCAAGGCACGGTGTTCACGCCCGCGGGAGGAATGAACGGCTCCGCTGCATCTTCACCGGGGAATCCATATCCTGGAGCGTCCAGGCAGGTCTCGTCCAGACAGAACTCACGAAGCTCTGGTGACGGAACAAAGGTAGACTTGATCTCCGATTTGCCAAGTACAACTCCCTCGTCGCCAATGGCCTCCGCCCGCGTCCATAAAAAGAAGCTGGCATTGGTATATTCCGTCTCAAACCCGGTCTTTGGCACTTCGTCAAGCAGAGTCCACGGCCCAGTCATGTTCTGAGAACCGAAGAAGCGCCACGTCCTGACACGCGTGGCACCATTCCAACTGACGTATAGAGTGGTGGGGGAGAGCGGCTCTGGTGCTCGCGAATAAGACCAGAGCGCAGGTGAATCGGTAGGGTTACCTACCCACTCGAACTTCTGCGCGCGGTAGTTCATCACGGTATTTTCGGCAAAGGCCGCCCAAAGGAGCAAGTTACCAGCCGCATCGTACTCCGACACGAAGGGGTTGTTTCCCCATCCAATGAAGACGTTCTTGTTGGGCAAAACTTGCAGGTTGCCCTGGCTGGAGCTGGCCAGATCAGAGATTAGAGGAGCGTACTCGCGAATTTGGGTAGCTGTGTTATCCACGTGGTTGATAATAATGATCATCCCGGACGAATAGGCATGGGTCTGATTAAAACCATTATAACCATTGTTGTAGAGAGAGATCACCGAGTGGGTTCCGTTCTCAAACAACCACCGCGCATCGTGTTGCTGTGAGAAACTGAAATTGATGTTGCGGAAGGTCGGGTCCGCTCCATGCAGTCGCCAGATGACAGAGCCATCTTTCCCAGAAATCTTGTATATGGCGCAAGTGTGCCGAGATGAGATCAGGTAGTCACCATCTTTGTTCTTATCAACCGAGTTGATATGGAAATAGTCCCAGGGCTCGTGCGCGTTCAATCCGGTGCCGGAGGTATCGGTGTGTGCCGGCCATGTATAACTCATCGAGGGGTCGACATGATCGAGAGAGCGCCACTCAAACAACACTTTACTTGTCTCAACATCAATTTCCTGGAAAACACTCTCCATCACCCACCCAACGCCCGTCTTGACATTCCACGGGGTCATATCGAATTGTCGCTGCTGATAGACGGTCATGAGCGCGGTCTTGCCATCATTGACCGGAAGAAACTCGTGCATATCGCTCGACGCCATGCCTCCACCGGGTTGCACCGACCGAACAATGCGATAAGAATTGTCCAAAATGACTCCATGTCCGCGACAGTACCCTTTTTGTTGATTTCCCTGGAAGAAGCACAGATGCTCGGCTCCATTATATTTGCACACGTGCATGCCGTGGGCATTGCCCGGTCCTGAAGCACCCCAGCCGCTCCATACCAATTCCTGTCGTGATACAAAATTCCATCAGTTTTCGTTCGATGCGCCAACTTGCGCCTCTCGGTGAGTCTCAAGCATACCCCTGTATTATCGAAGATATATGGCCCCGGGTTTTCTGAGTCGTAGGGCGTAATAAAAATATAGCCCGGCGCAAGCTTCTCGGGCACGGAATGATCGATGCGAAGAATGGGGGGGGAAATGTCAGGTCGCTGCCGAGGAAAAAGAGATGGTTAGACGGAACGAAGTAAAAACCGGGGCCGCGCCTACAAAGGCGGCGCGAAATGAATGCCGCGATTGCGATGCCTAGCAGCAATGGAATGATTCGCACCCACCGACTTGTAAAAAGCGACCTCCTCAGCTACCGTCTCGTGCAGCGCGCATAGCAGCAGGCCGAGGAAGAGCGCTAGGGAGGGACCCGTCCTCCGGGAACAGGTGGTGGCGATCATGGGTCCTCCTTTACATCACTCCCACAGCATGTAGACTGGGGAAGACACGGTTCCGTGCAAGAAGAGGAAGGGGGAGGAGGTGATGTCGTGCATGCAAGGAGAATAATGAGGCCAAGAAGAAAACCTCGAACTCCTTGAAGATCGCCACGAGGGAGAGGAGGGGGACATTGGACAATGGTACGACTACATGGTCCACTTGTGAGTACATCTCCCCCGCCTTACATGTTCCTAATTTCCTACTGAGCAAGTCTATCCTCTCCGAAAGGCTAAAAGCCATTCCCGACCCTCAGGCCGCGTCCCAAGGCCGCGTCCCAACAGCGGAGGGGGGTGGAGAGAGCGTCCCAACAGCGGACATGGGGGGTGGAGAGACGTGGGCAGTGACGACGATCATCATTGGCAGAGCCCGATCCAAGCTGCCGATTGAGACGCCGCATCAAGTGCTTAGCTCTTGCCAGCCGCTGCCAAGAAGAAGCTGGCAATTCAAATGCGGGGAGAGGCTGACAGACCCGCCAATTCACGCCGGGTGTACGCCTTCAAGCCTTGTGGTTGTGGGCCATCGTGAAGATGATACATCATACCGGTTGTGAATCGGATATGAAAAAGACCTCAATCGCAAGCTAATCGGTCAAATACGGACGCTGGCTGATTACCGGCCAGGTTCGGTACTGTCGTACGGTAATGGTAATTCCGCCTGGCCCGGGCCACGTCATGCCCGCACAAAGCGGACAAAGCTCAGACCCAACTCTGAGACTAGTGTTCAGATTACGAGTTTGGTACACAGGCGTGGACAGATTGAGCACGGCTTAGAGATGACCCAATCGATATCGTAGTTTGTGAGATGTAGCAATCCAATCTGACATCGCCTTGTTGCAGAGCCTTGTTTTCAACCTTCAAATCCAGATTTCACGACCCCATGAGAACATCAACCACGTGCGAGCGGGGCCGTCTCTCCAGCGGTTGGTGATTTTTGCCAAGCCGGTCGGTGATGCAGCCACATACGCCAAACGACAGTAAGCGCTTCGCGGCTTGGTCGACGACGCGCGGTCACTTTGCACTTTGCATGCATACGTCCCTTCGTGTAGGTTCGTTTCGTGGACCGCCACTTGTGCCATGGTCTCTTTGTCGCCGGAAATAGTATTCTGAGGGTTAATAGCAAGTACATCATCTATCGAGTCAAGAGTGAATGATGGAATCAATTGATAAACTCTGGAACTCGTAATCAACCTATCACTAAAGTAATCTCAACTGTGCAACGTACCAGTTGCAGGGACACGTTCCACGATCTCCGACCGCAAATAGCCAGATTCTAAAGGTCGACCAAACGCCATCCCGATCTTGAGCTCGACAGCCCCAAGATGGTGGCACAGCCCGATCTTTGACTTTGGTCTGACAATTCTACCGACCGGACTTCAGGATTTTGCAAGCACAGTATAACCCATGGTTTGAGTACGATGCTTTACAGTTCACATGGATTATTCTCGTCACCGTGTAGTACGAGCAAATCACATCCATACCATGCAACACAATTCACAAGACTGGGTATTCAAGTCCAAGCCCGATTTAGGCTAAACTTTCGTCCACCGGAGATCCAAGATCTCACAGTACTACTATAGTAGCAGTAGTACGCTTACTAGTTACTACAAAGTAGTACGCAAGCCGATTACGTAGCCCGCCGCACACCAGTCCCGAATAAGTAACTCTTCAAAAAATGCGGACCAAGACGAGAACCCAGTGCCACGGGGCAGAGCAGAACAACTGACTCGCCAGCGGAACTGGGGCTTTTTCTTGCACTAACTACTGTCACTACGGAGTAGGCGCCCGTAGCCCCACGCTGAATGGATGACCTTGCCAAGCCGCTAACTCGGCCAAGCAATCTCCCTGGCATGCGTACGAGTACGAGGGGGGTCCCGGTACTTGGATAAGCATTGACCCTACCCACTTCCCCCTGAGTGAGGAACGTGCCGGTGTACGCAGTTACGCACTACACTGTACTCCCAGGGACTCGGATTTCTTCCCGTCGTTCCGCTTGATTGCTTGGCTGGTATCCATTGAAGACCAGGAGGAGCGCGAAAAACAATGCTAGCATGGGATGTGAAGGCTAGTAGCATATTGCCAATAGTTGCCATACAGTAGAAAGTCCATTTGCTGCCTCTACATAGCCGGTCCTGTATCGTCAAGCTGTGAGGCATCTCTAGTTACTGCATTGCTTATCTCCCGCCATGTGCGTCTGCAAGAATGACATGATTCATGGAGCAAGATCAGAGTCCGTGAGGCTTTCTCGGCCCTACGAAAGTGGTCAGCCCCCCTTGCTGCCATGAGAATGTACCATGATGAAACCCTTGTTTTAGAGAGAAATGAAATGCTCTCCCTCCCTCCGGAACTCGGGCATGTGATGATAAACGTTCATTCCTCAAGTCCACTCAGAAATAGCGTTCTGCCTTGCTTGATCACACCGCCAAGAGTACTTCTACGTGTGCTAGAATTGACAGAAACTTGGAAACAAGACTTCTTGAAAGTATAGATCATGATATGTTATGTACCTAACGACAGATTACCAGAGACCAAAAACAACCGTCCCTCGAGCGGGATTGTAACCATGAAAAAAAAAAAAAAAAAGAAAAAAAAAGAAAGAAAGAAAGAAAGAAAAACGTGGGGAATATTATAGAAACTGATGCAACAAATGCGAAAATCTCCAAATGATCACTTCAAAACCGTGAACATGAAGAGAATGAAATCGATCACCATGGACCTCTTGATCCATGTTTCAGGGATGCCCGCATCTCCTGAGCCGAATCATGAAAGAATGACAGAGAAAGGGAAATGTGTAGATGCAAGGAGCGGTTTTTCTTCCGCTCGCTGCGCCTTTTTTTAGTATCTCCCATTTTACCGTGAGAAGCGCTTGAAGGCCATAGTAGCAGCGAAGCCAGCGGCTACGAGGGCCCCACCCATAGTAACAGCCTGCAAAGCAGCGTTCATCATCTGGTGGCGGTTGCGGGTGCTGCAGCGCTTGTAAAAGTCGGCCATATCGTTGCCGCGGGGGAAAGGTGTATCGGGGATCTCCTCCTCGAGGAACTCGCATAGCGGAGCCCAGCCGTCGTTAATGTTGTACTCCAGCAGACGGTCCGCGGGCACCAGGCTGCGGACCTCGGCAACGTGCTCATTGTAGACCTGCTTGCCCTTGCCGGGGAAGTCTCCGCGGAAGAAGGTCTCGAAGAACTTGTTGAGCATGGGGTAGTACATGCTGGCGGCCCAGCTGATGTGCGAGACGAGCTTGTGCTCGGGATCGCTGACGCGCCAGAATACGGTCTTCATGACGGAGGCATGCCACGGGTCAACGTCGCGGGTGGTCAGGATGACCTTGGCGTTGGGGTAGGCCTCAATCAGCTCCTTTGCAAAGGCGCAGGCGGGCCAGTCGCACACGGCCTGGCAGTCGCCCAGCAGCTGGTCCCATTCCTTGCGCCCGAATTCGCCAATGCCCTTGTACTTCGCGTTCAAGGCATCGTGCCACATGAGGCAGTCAGGCGGGTTCTCAACGCTGGCACACATCATATGGTAGCACTTGGTGTATCCCAGTCGCTCCAGAGCCTTGCGGAGAGCTATCGCGCGGAATTGATGTTAGTTGGTGTGTTATTCGTTATACTGCGTTGGGATCACTCACAGGCAGTACCGGTACGGCCAACACCCAGGGCCAGCACCTTCATGGGCACCGTCCGGTGGCACTTGCGACGGTCAATGCATGTGTCATCGGTGAAGATATCAGTGATAGGCTGAGGAGGAAGGTTGTCGGAGAGCATGAGCGACATGATGGGCGGTTGCAAGGGAACTCCAGGTAATCACGTTCGGTTAAGAACAAGATCAATTAGAAGGAAGATGAAGGTTTTAAGTTGTCGGAAGCGAGAGAGGAGTGGATAAAAAACGAAGGGACAAGACTATAGAAGAAGTCTAGAAGGGGGGTTGATATGAGGGACAAGGGATGGGTGGAGGGGAAAGTTGAGAAAAGGGAAAATAATAATAATAATAATAATAATAATAATCATGGACTCCGTACTCCGTACTCTGTTAGTTTTGTCCAACTTAATTGATCTTCCCAAAGATCGATTGAGAACGAATGAAAGTGGACATCTTTCAGAGCCGCGAAGCCAATCAGATACAGGCGTAGCGCGGTCTCGGATTCCAAGGGCATTTGCCCCCGCGAGTGCTAGTGGCGAGTGTGTCCAGTGTCCACAACTATTCCACTCGTTCTGCGGGCTGCGATCTTGGCCTGGCCTGTCAATCCTTTCCCTTTCGTTCTCGTAGACTCGTACCCTTGCCCTTGTTCAAAGTCGTCTCGCTATTCTTGTTTTGCAAGGGCTCAAGGGACACGCAAAGGGTTGACGCTGACGCCGCAAAGGTCATTCGTAATCACAGCATTGTATTCGGCTTGTCATACCAAAATAGCTGGCGGAGGAATCGTATCCACGTTCGTGAGATTGAGGCGTAGAGCTCAAGACGTCATAGGCTGACGCAGGGGAGACGATAGTCAGGGGTTGGGGAAGCCGTAACTTTCCCCCCTCTCGTTAGCTCGTATGTGTCACCCTCCGTGAGCAGTTGGGACTGTTGGTAAATACCCATACCAAGGACAGAAGCTGGAGACGGGTTGGTATCGTTATTCGCCGGAGAACTGGGCAATCGGGGGGTCAATTGAGTAAGGAACGGCGTAACGGTACTCGGTATGTACGGCGTAACGGTACTCGGTATGTACGGTGTATGGGTTCTCGGTAATGAACGTTGGTACGGCAGTTGTACCATAGTTTCAGTCAGTCTTCCAGCTTCCTGTCTGCCAAGCCTCGAACACCGCGTAGGCCGCGTCGCAACTCTGCTTCAAGCAAGTCGAACTCAAGTCCAGTTGAGGAAGGCCCAGCTCATC
>JAXQJV010000407.1:0-20807 GCA_037042255.1 Penicillium sp. PG106-07D
GCAGAAGGCGATGCCCTTGAGCAGCTGGTGCATGAATGACTTGATCGTCGCGGGGTCGAGCTGGCCCCGGTCGCCGCGGGTATCCATGTAGCGCTTCAGATCGCGGTCCATGAACTCAAAGACGAGCATGAGCTTGTTCTCGGTGTGAATAACGTCGTAGAGGGAGACGATGCTCTCGTGCTTGAGCTCCTTCATCAGGGAAATTTCGCGGATTGCGGTCGACGGGGTGCCTTCTTCAGAGTCTAGGTGGATTTCCTTGAGCGCAACCATCTCGCCCGTTTGGCGATTGCGCCCCTTGAAGACCTGTAATCATTTTGTATCAGCGGTGAAGGAAGGGAGGAGGGGGTGAATGGCCCAGAGCGGCCTGCGGAAGGCCGTGCTAGCCAGGAAGAGGGGAGGGCTGCTGCGACAGTAAAGCGACGACGACGTACGGTTGCATAAGTGCCTTCTCCGAGCTGATCACAGACGAGGAACCGGTCAGTAACTCGTGGTCCACAGGGATGAGGGGTTCCAAGACGATCATACCTTTTCCAGCTGCTGGAAGGAACTGGGCTGCTGAGATTTGTCCATATTGCGACGCTGAGAAGGTCGGGAAGCGGGCGCCCCCGAGGGTTTAGCGGAAGGATTGAAGAGAAAGGAACCGGGGGAGACCAGCGTTGAAGTGGACTTTAAAGGGAGAGCTGCAGGTTCCCTGAGACGCTCCATGCTGATGAAGGAGGAGCCCCGCGCGTAGGAAGTGGGCCGGGAAAGTTACTGGGCCTACGGCTATCCGCTTAGCTTATGTAGTCTGCAAACTTGAGAGTCTGCGCTGGCACTTTTTGAGTGTCTTGTCTGCCGGGTTCTTTTCCTTTGCTAATGTTATGATCCACACTCATGTGAGAGATAGATTGCTTTGTGTATGTATTTTGCTCAAGTTCATCTATCATCATGTTTATATCTAATGTTATCCTATTCTTACAAATGATTCCTCGGGAGGCCCGAGACCACGGTCGGAAGGATGGCTTGAGCGGGATGGCTGCAGCGAACATGAGCACCAGAATCCCCGTCCTGGCCCGAGCCCAGTTGGCCAAAGAGCATGGCCTCATTGCGCACGCCCCCGACATTGATAATACCGATAGGCATGCCCCGGTTATACGCTCGTTCCACTAGGCGCCAGGCCGAATAGGTAGCGAGACTGCTGCCCAGCACCAGCAAGCGCCCAGCATCATCAATGGCCTCTTCTGCCGCAGTCTTAACCGCCGGATTGATGTTCTCGCCAAACATGGTCACTGCTGGCTTCAAAATACCAGCATTGGAAGTTGGCATCCATGCGCCGTCGGTCTCGACTTCAACTCGAGCTGGAGTGCCATCTTTCAAAATGGGTGGCTTCTCTAGACAGGTTGGACATGACGGATATCGAAAAGTCGAGTAAGGCGCTTCAGCCAGGTCGACATCTCCATCAGGATTGAGCTTCAATCCCTTCTTCCGTTGCTCCTCTGGGTTACTCGTGTCGAGGGCACCGGCGTTGACCATGCGATCTAGAAACTCCGCCCATGCTGGGTTCAGCCGTTCCAGTGACTCCTGGAACTTCTGCCGCGAGAACTGCCCGCGACAGCTCGTACAGACCACGGACCGTAAGTATCCATGTAGTTCAAGCGTATGTAGTTCCGGGTGAGCGAGGGAGTGGAAGGAATCAACATTTTGCGTCACAACAGAGCTAATGTATCCCTTGGCTCCGAGATCCCGAATCGCCCAATGGGTCGAGTTGGGCTTTGCTTTCACGAGCCCTGGCCATCCCACAAAGCTGCGAGCCCAGTACCGCTTGCGTGATTCATGGCGCGACGTGAATTCGTGGAAATAGATAGGCCTGTATGACTTGTTTCGGCGATAAGTACCCTGGTCACCGCGGTAGTCAGACAGGCCTGATGCGACGGAGATACCTGCGCCAGTCAGAAGCACGGTCTGGGTATTCCTACCAACGTCGATGCCCCGGAGATGTATGGATGGTGGCGCTGTAAAGAAGGCGCTCACGGCGTCGATCGCCCCCGCAATGGACCTCGCGGCTGGCGGGACGATGATGGCTGGAGGTAATGGACCCGTAAAGGGGATTCGAATTGCAGGCGTCGTCATTGAGGACGCATCCTTGGGAGGGGAAAGTGGAGGGGATTATACTGCGTAGGGCTTGGGCCTTGGGGAGTTTGGAAGGCTTGGCAATGAGGACGGCGGAGACTCCGAACTACTCTTAGTTTTATTTTTTTGATTACACTTCCCTCTCTTCGGGGTTGATTGCGTAGGTCGTTATGGGGATCGGTCTTGGCTGACTCATTCCGGCGATGGTGGCCCTGATTCGCAATGAGCTTGAAACAGGGACATAGTATGAGTTAACAAGAGGAAAATAAAGAAGAAAGTACTAATGGCCTAGCCAGGTTGGCAACCTTCACAGTCTTGACTTTGCTGCCATGTTCATCCAGCTTGAGTAATCACGAACTCACGATTGGTTAGGCAATTGACACCGGAGAAGACATCAGCGCATCTGGATTCCGACTTGCCGGATTACATGATCGAACATTCGACTGACATCCCAGTTTCCTAAGCATTGCTTTCTTCTACCTTGTACATGATTTCTCTGTCATAGATTTTTTTTTACTTTTTCTTTTACGAGGCCATGGGCACACAGCCCCGAAAGAACACCTTGTCCACTTGTGCTCGCGTGCCTCAAACTAGTCCAGCAAGGCCGTGATGCCGCTGACGCAGCCCCTGCGGTGCAGGCTTCGTCCTTCCCTCCACTCCTCCCTCCTCGGGATTTCCACTCGCTCCAATCGTCTACCCTGGCTCCGAGTATCTTCACAGCGTGTCCTCACCTCGTCCGCTCCCTTAATTAAAGCCTGTCCCGTCGTCTGGCCGTCCCATGTTCAGCTCCGTCCCGCCCGTCGCGCTCTCCTAACATCCCCAATGACGCAAACCAGGGGTCACGGCTCCCACGGCCACTCCCATTCCCACCACCACCATCACGATAATGTATACTTGACCTCGACGAACAAGAACGATGCCGGTGTGCGCATCACGCGCATTGGTCTTCTCGCCAACCTCTGCATGGCAATTGGCAAATTCATCGGCGGCTACGTCTTCCACTCGCAAGCCCTCATCGCCGACGCCTATCACGCGCTCACCGACCTGGTTTCGGACTTTTTGACACTGGGCACTGTCGCGTGGTCGCTAAAGCCTCCTAGCCAGCAATTTCCCAACGGATACGGCAAGGTGGAAAGCATTGGCGCGCTGGGCGTTAGTGGCCTGCTGCTCTGTGGCGGTGTCTTCATGGGCCTGAATGCGACCCAGGTTCTGCTGGCGCAGTGTTACCCCGGCCTGGCTGAAACGCTGGCGCATTCGGGTCTGTTTGGACATGGGCATAGTCACTCACATAGCCATGGTATTGAGGTGCTGGGCCCGAGCATCCACGCGGCCTGGTTGGCGGGGGGGTCGATCGTGATCAAGGAGTGGCTGTACCATGCGAGTAAGTTGGCCTTGCCCTGTCGCGTGATGACCCAAGCTCCGGGGATAAGCTCAACTTTACTAACAACCCAACAGCAATGAAAGTGGCCAAAGAGCGCAAGTCGTCCGTCCTTGCATCCAACGCCGTCCACCACCGCGTTGATTCCCTCACGAGCATTGTCGCTCTGTTCACCATCGGCGGAAGCTATGTATTCCAAGATGCCACCTGGCTGGACCCGGTGGGCGGTCTTCTCATTTCGTTAATGGTTATCAAGGCCGGCTGGGGCAATACCGTTACCTCGCTATATGAGCTGGCCGATACCACCGTGGACGACGAGATTAAAAAGTCGGTGCAGACCGCCACCACCAAGGCTTTGAAAGGTCTTGAAGATGGCGAGCAGGTCATTGTTCGTGATGTCCAGGGCATGAAGTCGGGACAAAACTACCTCATGGACATTGAGCTGGCTGTGCCAGGTGAGTGGGCCATTACCCGGTCCCGGCTCGTGGAGGAGGCTGTTCGTAAGACGGTTGGCGAGAAGGTCCGTGGTGTGAAGCGTGTGAAGATCCGCTTCATTCCTGCCGAGCAGGCGGAGCTTACTTTCTCTGAGGAGTTTGTTTCGCAAGATATGGGGGCTACCCCGGAGCATGAGAGCAATGGCAATGGCAATGGCAATGGCAATGGTGTCGCTCACAATCATACTCATGATCACACCCATGAGGATCCAGTTTCCCGGAAGAAGCAATAGACTTTGACTTGGAAAGACTGAAAACAGAAAAAAGAAATCGCATTGTTCCAGGATGCTCTCGATTGGCAGTTGTTGGCGCTGCAATGATACCCCTTCCCCCCCCCCCCCCCCTCCCAGTTTGCCCGTTTTCTGGGCGAATTTCACCGAGCGGAACTCTGTCCTGTGTATAGACCGACGCATGGATATAGAGATATACACCAGAAGAGTCGAAATAGGATTGTCTAATGGCATTGTCTCATGTTCACCGGATTTGCTCCAAATATTCCGGTTTCATAGTGGTTGTTGTAGTCTCGTTGAAAGTACAGTCTAGAAGATCGAACGGTAGGAAATATCACCAGAAGTATTCTCTCAATCACCACTCGTTGCTACCTCGGTATACTTAGGTACGAAATAGCAGACATTCCTGAAGGCTGCCTTTGTTTTATAGAGCTAAGAATAAAGTCAACTTTACCCCGTATGGTTGGCCATGGCCAAGTGGGGCTATACTCGAGGGAATTCTACCGAGAAATTTAGCAGACATCCCTCCAATTTACCCGGCTGTGGTCTAGACGCTCGAGCTACTTTCTAAACGTATCCTCGTGAAGCTAATTGTGCCCCTCATGTCGCTGTCTCCGTCTCGTGACCATAAAAAAAACTCTCAACATGATTACCCACGTTAGTCTTGGGTCCCGGTGTGCATCCAAGAGCACGATAGTCTGAGCCCATTCCTCCTAGCAAGTGGGACCGCGCGGGGACCCGTTTACATCATTGCGGACTCATCCTTCCCTATGGGTGTTGGCATTCTGCGTTGCGTGCTTTGCCCGCGCTTTTTCCCGACTTGGATAAATTCTGTTCTTCCTTTTTTTCTGTTTCCTGCCCCGCCCTCCAGTACTCAAGCATATAATCAAGACCAGGGGACCTCCTCGAAATTGTGCGACTAATTGATCACCCCCTTACTCGAGATACCCCCTCTGTACATATCAATCTCCGACCAACCACGGTAGCGACTACTGCACCACCTCGTCCAACTTGAGGCGATCCTTTTCTAATTTCCTCAAAATGGCATCCCAATCCCCTCTCTACATCGGGTTCGACCTGTCGACCCAGCAGCTCAAAGGCCTGGTCGTCAATTCCGACCTCAAGGTCGAGTACATCGCCAAGTTCGACTTCGATGCCGACTCAACCGGCTTCCCGATCAAAAAGGGCGTCATGACAAATGAAGCCGAGCACGAAGTGTTCGCCCCGGTCGCGCTGTGGCTGCAGGCTCTGGATACCGTTTTGGAGAGTCTGCGCAAGCAGGGGCTCGACTTTAGCCGCGTGAAGGGTATCAGTGGGGCTGGGCAGCAGCATGGCAGTGTTTATTGGAGTTCTGATGCGGAGGAGTTGCTTAAGAAACTTGATGCGAAGAGGTCGCTGGAGGAGCAGTTGCCGAGTGCGTTTTCGCACCCGTATAGTCCGAACTGGCAGGATGCCAGTACGCAGAAGGAATGTGATGAGTTTGATGCGGTTCTTGGGAGTCCAGAGAAGCTTGCTGAGGCGACGGGAAGCAAGGCGCATCATGTAAGAGGATTTGCAGGGTCGCTTCGTGGGTTTGAAACGACGATTAAGCTGACATTGCTTGCAGAGATTCACAGGTCCTCAGATCCTTCGATTCACAAGGAAATACCCGGAGGAGTATCAGAAGACAGCCAGAATTTCGCTGGTCTCTTCTTTCATCGCATCGCTTTTCCTGGGCCACATTGCGCCGTTCGACATCTCAGACGTGTGTGGAATGAACTTGTGGAATATCAAGCAGGGCGGCTATGACGAAGAAATCCTCAAGCTCTGCTCCGGCACGTTTGACGTTGACGACCTGAAGAAGAAGCTGGGCAAGGTATACGAAGACGGAGGCCTGCACCTCGGATCAGTCCACCAGTACTATATAGAGCGCTACGGCTTCAGCGCAGACTGCATCGTCATCCCAGCTACGGGCGATAATCCAGCAACCATTCTCGCACTCCCACTACTCCCATCCGATGCCATGGTATCCCTGGGTACCTCAACGACCTTCCTCATGTCCACCCCGAACTACATGCCCGACCCAGCAACCCACTTCTTCAACCACCCCACCACGGCGGGCCTATACATGTTCATGCTCTGCTACAAGAACGGCGGACTCGCGCGCGAACACGTCCGCGATGCAATCAACTCCAGCATCAACGACACCCCCGCCCAACCCTGGTCTCACTTCGACGAAACAGCCCTCTCCACACCACCCATGGGCCAGAAATCCCCCACAGACCCCATGAAACTCGGCCTCTTCTTCCCCCGCCCGGAGATTGTGCCCAACCTCCGTGCCGGCCAGTGGCGCTTCACCTACAACCCGACCACAGGCGCCCTCACCGAAACAACAACCGGCTGGACCACGCCCGCCGACGAAGCCCGCGCCATTATCGAAAGCCAAATGCTCTCCCTTCGCCTGCGCTCGCGCGGTCTCACCCAGAGCCCCGGTAACGGGCTCCCGCCTCAGCCGCGCCGCGTGTACCTCGTCGGCGGCGGGTCCAAGAACAAGGCCATTGCCAAGATTGCGGGGGAGATTCTCGGCGGTGCGGAGGGCGTGTTTAAGCTTGATATTGGGGATAATGCGTGTGCGTTGGGTGCGGCGTATAAGGCTGTTTGGGGTATTGAGAGGGCGGAGGGGCAGACGTTTGAGAATTTGATTGGGCAGCGGTGGAGGGAGGAGGAGTTTGTGGAGAAGATTGCTGAGGGGTATCAGGAAGGTGTGTTTGAGGCTTATGGGAAGGCGGTTGAGGGATTTGAGGCGATGGAGAAGAGGGTTTTGGAGCAGGTGGAGCGTGAGAAGAAGTAGGGAGATTATGAGTGGATAATTCTTCTTTAAAGTTGTTCATGGATATTGTTTGCCTTGACTCTTGGGGACAGATATAGATAGTGACTAGCGAGGTTTGATGTACATAAGCTGGCATACCTCAAAAGACTCAAAGTTCAAACTATTGGTAACTGTAGGTACAGGTCAGGCTTACGTGCGTAAGGCGTTTGCCCGGAGATAATCCACCCCGAAGGCTCAGCGGCCACTCTAGCCCTATTGTGGTAAAATCTTCACCTGCACCTGCACTGCCTTCGATCGCATGACATGCCCCTTTCGGACTATGCTGGCTGGCCGAGAGTGTACCCTCGGCTGATGCTGCGGTAGCTGGTCCCGCTCCGAAGAGATTACGGGTTTAGGTTAAGCGTGAGATCTTGTATATGCTCTCCACTGAACCAAGTCTCTTGATTCGACTGCGAAGGCTAAGTTGATGAGCTTGTCGATTATTTCGTATTTCTTGAACTGATGCTGAGTCGAGGAACTTGGGCGCCTAAGAAGAAATGCTTATTTTAATCAAGGATCTTTTGAAGTAACTTCACCGGTTTACCCAGCGGTATCGAATATAAAAGGGCCATACCCTTCCTAATGCACCATTCACTCCTCCACAATCCATCTTCCTCTTATGTTAAAAAAACTTGCTACACTGGACGATTGCTAGGGCAAATTTTCCACTGCCTTCAATCACAACCGGGCTTGTTTCACCCTATTGGTACCTATTACATCCATCTCAGACACTCATCTCACTCATCTCTATCCCCAAACCATACATACCAGTCCAAACATCCCATCTAAACGACCCGCACGCGTTTCAATCCAAGAAACGACACAATGTGCCTCCTGATCCCATTCCTGATCAGCAAGAAGAAGAAGTCAGATCGTGCAAAGTACGAGGCGGAGGCTGGGCGTGCGCCGCGACCTGTTGCCGATGGGTACGCGGATGCGAATACGTACTCTGCTTCCGGGAAGCGTGAGAGGGGGCAGGGTCGATCTGTCGGGGTATCGTCGGGATGAAGATAGGTATGAATTTGGAATTATACTTTGATTGTTGAGGTTACTGAATATGGATATATAGGGCAGATTGAATGCTGGTTGACGGGGATTGGGAAATTGCTGGGAGGTTGGGGTGTGTTTAGCTAGAATGGGTCTGAAAGTTGATCTTGGTATAGTAATCTAGCTGCAAACTTCAAATATTGAGCCGGCGATGATATGTTCTGTGGTACCTGGAAACCGTCATATATCAATGAAAGACAATTCCGCCTTCAAAAACACGGCAGTTTTCTCTCATGCTCTAGAAAGAATACCGCTCTCTACCAACATTACCAGGAATAAAAGGGACAAAACATCCCTTCCCTAAAAATTGAGCCATCGTAAGCGCCTGCTGCGCCCCAGTAATCTGCCCAATCTCCTCGAGCGTCCGCACAAGCCACCCCCTCTCCACAGACGTCGAAGCTGAATAGTCCGCTGCAATGAACAACGGCCATGAGAGCCGCACTAGCCCACCGACACCTGTCTCGCCTGACGTGAAGTAATACGGCACGCTAGCGCAGAGATTGTCTATCATTTCCTCGCTGACTGCATTGGACTGGAGGAGGATCTGTTGATAAGCGTATGTGGTTCCTGGCTCGAGGAGTTGTGTGCACATGGAGCGAACGATTCCGTGCACAATTATACGTGTTTGGTGGTAGTTGTTCCACATTGAGGCAATCTCAATGTTTGGGTAGATGTAGTATTTGTCGCTGTGGTAGAAGGAGTATGGCCCAAAATTGTTGGTCTTGGCAACAGGGGGTGTCTGGAAGATTTTGTACCGCCATGTAGGATTCATCGATTCCGCCCATGATGCAAGGTCTGCGTCGAGTTGAAGGGCTTCTTGAATGATTTGTACAGCGTCTGTAGAGTTGTATTCCCATGTGAGGATTTTGTCGCTCTCGATAGCGAGATCGGATAACCGTTCTAGGATGCAGTAGAAGTCTTCGATTAAGCGCGAGTCACTACCGCGATGGGCCTTCGCTACCAATGATAAATTTGAGATTTCGGGTGAGCTGCGTCGTCTGCAAAAGATATTGCTGAGTGCCTAGATAAAACGTCGATCAGAGAAGGGTTCAAAACGTGAATATCTCGTGATATAGGCACATACGGTCTGCATACGAACAAGGGTGAACAAAGCCAGACCAGCGGGAAATTCCATTTGCACCGTGCCTCGTAGTTCAAGGAGCCTTGTCGCTCCTTCGACATGGTTTATCCAATCGCTCATGAAGTTTTGGCCCCCAGCCGATCCTTGACAAGTTATCAACTATTGTGCCCCATTAGCTGAGCTAGACTTTGATACTCGAACGGACAAATCACACCTCGTACGTGCTAAGCAGGACAACAGCCGCAAGAGTAGAATCCGATTTTGCCGCCACCGCATCTTCCAAAGCACGGTTGGTCGCCAGCAAGGCCGCGCTATACTCTAGTCCAGCGGCATATTTTAACTCCGGCAGCGAATGTGCCCTCGACATACTAGCCAGCCCTACGGCTTTGATCGTGGCTTCCAGGGCAGGAGAGCGGTCCTCTCGTAACACCTGCGGCAAATACGAGAGCAAGCCACGACTTTGCTGAGTACCCACGTAGCGCTTGAACGTATACGACATGGCTCGCTCGTCCAGCGAAGATGGAATAGCAGGGGGCATGGACAATGCCAATGTCACCGATTGGGCTGCAGTGGCAGACGACTTTGCTAATCTTCGCACACTGCGACGGTCGGTTTGAGCCTGGGCTTGAGCTTTGGCCACAATTTCTTTACTTTGATCATGGATGCGAAGCGCTTTTAGGTCTTGGTACCCTGGGCACTCGCGGTTCACTCTTAGACATTGGGAGCAGGAGGGGCGACGGCGATCGCACTAGAGTAGACGGTGAGCAGTGCAGTTCAGCTTGTAATCAATGACTCTCTTCTCCGTACCAATAATCGCCTTGTACGGCAAAGAGCGCAGCCGGGACTAGGTTTCCCTCTGTATACCATAGCACAGCATGGGATGAAACAGCAGACGATGCCAAGAGAGGTAACCAGATCGGTGGAAAGGCTCGGTTGAAAAGAGGCAAGATGTGAAAATGGGCCGGAATGCATTTTAAGCATGCAATACATATGGAGGCTTAATGGGCAGGCAATGCTTGTCTGTTTCTGCTGACGCGTTGTCCACCCGCTGCAGGGAAAATGGTATTGATTGATTGGTTGATATTCTAGAGATGCTTACCTGTTCGGGAGATAACCTCGACCCTGTTTCACACTAACCACCTCTGCTTATGATAAGGCTGAGCTTTACAGCCCCCAGTTTGGCCCCCAATCTGGCCCACATTCTCGGTAGATTTAATAGCGCTTTCTCAACCCATTGCTGTGGCGCAGATCAACATACAGATTCTCACCGAGGAGTATGCCAAAAGCGGAAATGCACAGATCTCATAGAAGTAGTCTGAAGCTATATAAATGACCTCCTGTTCCATAGCAAAAATGATAATATTTCCAAGTGTGATTCCAGATCAGCCTTCATCTGTGACTTTCTCTGAGTTGACACTGCTCGCCCTCCAGCTTATACAGCTCAAACCAACCGATATGAACGGAATTTTTCCTGCTGATGTCGCGGTATACCTCTTGTTGACCCCAGTCGTTGTCTATATCTTTTTTGCCCATCGATGGACAGGTTTCCTTCCCTGGTACTATCTCAGTGTTTTCTGCTTGGCAAGAATCATCGGCGGTATCCTGGGCATTCACGATAGTAATGGCCTCCCTGCCAACATCATCCAAAGTGTGGGACTCACACCTTTGATTCTCGCTGTGGATGGGTTAGTTCACGAAGGGTTCGTTATAATCTGTTCATGGCTTTGGTAACTAGATGCAGAAGCTGAAAATTAGTAATACACAGGCGAAGCTATCGCAATCCATCCTCCAGTCGTCTTCTCGGTTGGACCGTCGTCATCGGGACTACAAACCTGATGATCGCTGCGGTCGCTCTCACGATAACAGGCTCCCTGGACATATTGCAAGGACATGCCAAGTCGAGTAGCTGGACACGATGGAAGGTCGGCACAATTCTAATTGCCATCGCATGGGGTTATCAAATGTTCTGGTCCCTTTTCTCTCTGCTGCCTGGCAGGGGAAGAAAAGACGCCCCTGGTTATCACAGTGGTACCGCTGTAGGTTTCTCCCAGGAACCCACCTCCTCGAATGTCTACCTTGTAGCTGACCACAGCTTGTCTTGTCTCCGCAGCTGATCCAGGGTGCTTTTATTGCCCTGCTCTTTCTCGGCGTGCGGGTGATCTACGGGATTGTCTACGTTGTCACCCAGCGGAGAGATCTCAGTCCGATTTATGGATCGCTTGCTGTTCGTGTTCTCCTTATGTTTCTTCCTGAGGTTTTTGCGGCTTTGACGATGGTCGTTGTGGGCGTTCGAACGAGGCATCTCCGGCAGTCCAAGCTAGGGTGTTAGTATTAGACTGGTCTTGTGAGTAGACCGCATGTGTGTTGCGGCACTCGGGGATGCTATGATGCCGAGGATGGGGTTGCATGTCAAAGTAGATGGATTCGATTGTTTGTCGGATCACTATTGCCTTTGTTGTGTTGAGAAATGTGCTCTGTGGAACTCTAGTGAGTTCAATGACCTTCTAGTAGATCTGACTATGGCTTTCAAGATTTCCTTGGTCATGTATGTTTACCAAAAGAGGTCAGTATCGCCACCTTCCGTTACTTGCAGCTCCAAACTGTGGGTGGGTCCATCTGGAAGCCATTCAACCTACGGAGTACAGGAAAAATATTGGGAAAGCATCGTGCGACTCGCTGAACAGTTCGAGTAGATTCATGTTTTATGAATAAACTGAATTGGCAATAGTAATGATTGAGCCATTTATCAACTCCAGATTGAACGTCTATCTGGTCATTTCCAACAGATCGTAGTTGTGCGTTGATCTTCGGCGTTGTGTGTGGACGAGTATGACGCTGTGGTTGGGTACCGATCGGAGAACACGCTGCCACTTACCTTATTGGGATACGCAGAACTCTCCAAACGTCCTTGAGATCCAACACTTCTTCGATCTATTCTTTATTCACTTGCTTCATCTCCTCCAGCTCACTCTCCTTTCAAACCTTCATTTATCGAGGACCTTCCCTGTCGACGTGGGCAAGCGAAGGCGGACCCAGGCACGGAAATTCGATTACGATACCACCATGGATGGACTCTTCCTCCACTGAAAAACAATTTTGAACTCACCACACTCTCGCTTTCCCTCCGACCCTCCCACCTCCCCTCCTCCTTCCCCCCACGCTCTGATAAAAAGGAGCTCGGTTGGTCGAAGATGGAAGAACAGGTGAGTCCTTTGTCTGCCCACTGCTTCTGGGCAATATCCCGTCCTGCCCAAAATTTTCCTTTCATGACCCCTCCTCCCCCCACCGTCCACCGTCACCGCATCCCACCCCTCCTCTCCGAGCTCGTGCTCGTGCTCGCACTCCGGATGGATTATTGACAATGTCTGCCCGCCAGGTCGCAAATGCCATTCAGATCGCCGGGAATCCGTCTGCCGACCCAGCCCTAAAGTCACAAGCCTTTGACTATCTCAACCAAGTCCGCTCCGATCCCTCCGGGTGGCCCGTCTGTCTCAACCTCTTCACCAAATCTCCCCCACAGCCCGAGATCGTGCGACATGCGAGCTTGGAAATTGTCAACAGCGCCGCCCAGACGGGTTTGATCGATCTGGCCTCACTGGCCGTCGTGCGGGATGAATTGATGACCTACCTTCGGAATGTGTATGGCCCCGACGGCACCGCCACGCCCGACGCACCTTACATCCAGAACAAAATCGCTCAAACCGTCACCTTCCTTTTCTCTGCCCTCTACGCCAATGGCTGGGAAACCTGCTTCGACGACCTGTTGAGGCTGACCTTTAAAAGCTCCGCAAGCTCGACCCGCGACAACGCACTCGGAATCGTGTTTTATTTGCGTGTGGTAAATTCGATCCATGAGGAGATTGGCGATGTACTGGTGTCGAGGTCGCGCGGAGAGCAGGATAAGGCGAACAGTCTCAAGGACCTGATCCGAGAACGGGATATGCAGAAGATTGCCAGCTCGTGGCAAGAGATTCTATCGGCATGGCGGGACGCTGATGACACTGTGGTGGAAATGTGTTTGAAGGCTGTGGGCAGCTGGGTCAGCTGGATTGATATTGGCTTGGTAGTGAACCAGACAATGTTGGATCTCCTGTTCCAGCAGCTGGGCCGGGCGGAGAAGCAAGAATTGCAAAATAGCGAGCAGCGGGTTCGGGATGCTGCTGTGGATGTCTTCACCGAGATCATTGGCAAGAAGATGAAGCCCACGGATAAGATTGAAATGATTCTCTTCCTTAACCTCGACTCGATCGTCACTCAGCTCTCGAACAGCCCACCATTGCGAGAGAACCGTTTCACCTTCAAGTACGATACCGATCTGGCCGAGAGTGTCGCTAAGCTTGTGAACATTACGGTGATGGATATTGTACGGGTACTTGAGACCGGCTCTGGTGCTGTGAAAGATAAGGCGAATGATCTTCTCCAGGCATTTGTGCCTCATGTCTTGCGATTCTTCTCGGACGAATATGACGAAGTCTGCTCGACTGTGATTCCCTGTGTCAATGACATGCTTACCTACATCCGAAAAGTTGCCAAGGCCGATCCTTCTCTGGAAGCTCGGAACAAGGCAATTCTTCTCCCGATCTTGAAGGCGATTGTTGCGAAGATGAGATATGATGAAACCTCCACCTGGGGCGATGAGGATGAGCAGACCGATGAGGCGGAATTCCAGGAGTTGCGCAAGCGACTGGGTGTTCTGCAGCAGATCATCGCCTCTGCAGACGAGCAACTATACATCGATGCTATCTCGGAAGTGGTGGGAACAACATTCGAGAACTTGCGTACCTCTGGTGGTCAAATCGACTGGCGTGACCTGGATCTGGCTCTGCATGAGATGTTCCTCTTCGGCGACCTGGCTGTCAAGGCTGGTGGTTTGTACACGAAGGGCGCACCTACTGGCCCTGCTGCAGTCCGTCTCATTGAGATGATGCTTGCAATGGTCGAGTCGGACATCCGATCTTTCACTCACCCCGCCACACAACTTCAGTATATGGAGATCTGTGTTCGCTACAGCTCATTCTTCCAGCACCATGCCCAGCTTATCCCCGGTGTTCTGGAGAGCTTCCTCCAACTTGTCCATCATACGAACCGCAAAGTGAAGACCCGCTCGTGGTACCTTTTCCAGCGGTTAGTGAAGCAGCTGCGTGGCCTCATTGGCAACGTGGCGCAGACCGTTGTTGAGGCTCTCGGCGATCTCTTGGTCATCCAAGCCGAGCTGCCATCCGACGGAGAGGATGGTGATGAAATGTCTTCCGAGGACCACGAGGGCTCCGCAGATGCCGTTTTCAACAGCCAGCTGTACCTCTTTGAGGCTGTCGGTGTCATCTGCTCGACCGGCAGCGTGCCTGTAGACAAGCAGGTTCTCTACATCCAGTCGGTGCTGAACCCCATTTTCGCCGATATGGAGCGCAATCTCGCAGCCGCCAAGTCCAACGATGAACGGTCCTTGCTGCAAATTCACCATGATATCATGGCCTTGGGCACACTTACCCCTACCACCAACCCCCCAGGCAACATGCCCGCCCCAGAGGTCTCTGAGTGTTTCTGCCAAGTGGCAGAGGCGACTTTGGTTGCACTGGAGTCTCTCAAGACATCATTCAACATTCGAACTGCTGCTCGGTTTGCCTTTTCCCGGCTGATTGGCGTGCTGGGCGCTCGTATTTTGCCCCAGCTCCCTCGCTGGATCGACGGGCTCCTGACCCAGACCTCTTCGCGTGATGAGATGGCTCTTTTCCTGCGTCTTCTTGACCAGGTTATCTTCGGGTTTAAGGGCGAAATTTATAGCATCCTTGACACTCTTTTGACCCCCTTCCTGCAGCGTGTCTTCTCAAGCATTGCGGACCCTACCACGGGTACCGATGATGAGATCCAACTGGCTGAACTCAAGCGTGAATACCTGAACTTTTTGCTGGCTGTGTTGAACAATGATCTTGGAGCTGTGATAATTAGCGAGAGTAAGTCCTTGTGATCTCACTCGGTCTTCCTAGGCTAAAGTCTAACCTTTCATAGGAAACCAACCTCTGTTCGAAACTGTCATTACCACCATCGAGCACTTTGCCAAGGACATTGATGACTTTACGACGGCCAAGATGGCCTTCTCCGTTCTTTCCAGGATGGGTAGTGCCTGGGGCGGACCAGACATTGCCCCTGGAGCCACTAATGGCGCTACGCCCACCCAAACGGCGCTTCCTGGATTTGGCGGATTCATGATCAGCCGCTTCTCGCCCTTGTGCTGGGCTCTCCCGACCACCCCCTCCTTCAACTCTAAAGATGCACTTGCCAAGCAAGTGCTTGCTGAGGCGGGTGGGCTGCAACGCACAATCTACCTAAAGACCGGAATGGAATATGTTGAGTATTTGCGGGCTCAGGAGCTGCCCGGCATGGGCATGGGCGGCGACTTGATTGAAGAGTTTTTGACGGCACTCAGCCAGCTGGACATGAAGGGGTTCCGGCAATTCTTCCCAGTAAGAGCACCCGCGATCAAACGAGCTATGCCTGATACTGACCTCGTTCTCCTATCTAGTCATTTATCCAGCGATTGAGCGCATAATCCCTCTCCTCCTTCACATCTACGACCATTGTCATTTCCTTCTCTCTCCTGCTTTTAGATTCCCCCATGCAATATCATATTTCTGTTTTGACGAGACCGAGTAACGAGGTGATGTCTGTCCTCGCGCCATCCACATCTGACCCTCTGACCCGTGGGTAGGACGAGATGAAGTCACTCCGTCACCCGGGCAGAAAAGGGCAGACCATTGAAGAAAAAGCCTCCCATTTCATGTCATCTATACTTTCATCTGTGCCCTCTTCTCATGGATACCAACCCTGTTTTTTCTCCAACATGTCCCACTATCAACAAAAGAACCACAAAAACAAGTTGGAATAAGATATCCGAAATTTCGAGAGCTCCACAAAAGCACCCTCTTCCTTACAGCATCCAGAGTACATAGCGTGTCTTTTTTGCGTTTTAGTCTCTGCTCTTGTGGCATATTCATATCGCATCGCGGGCGTTTTCGTTGTTTTCATCCTGCCATGTTTGTTCGATCTGGTGGTGGAGAGCAGATATGAAGGTGATGGGGGTTTAGCCTTGCTTCAATGGGTAATAGCTGGTTGTCGAGGTTTGAAGAGTAGATTGAATGAAGAGATAATCATCAATTTGCGGATACGAATCCTTCATCTGAAAGAGTGCATATAGTCATACGAGATAGACATAGACATGGACATGGACGTAAGACATGACTTTATTCATTCCTAGCATCCACAAGATCATTCTCCCAATGCTCACATCTATCATATCGCCGCAATGTTTTCACATCATTCATCCCTAGTCCAATTGATCTCAAATCACCGACTTGACCACATGTTGACGCCGACTTGAGATCAACACCGCGAATCAGAATCCGTATCCACAGTGGCTAGTCAAGCACAAGCACAGCACAAGCACCCAATACCCACGTATGGGTATTTCCGTCTACACAACACTCACAAGAACAACAAACTCAAACAAGGAAAAAAGAAACCATGAGGAAGGGGAGAGGTCACACACTATTTGAGATACTTGGCCGCATGCTCGATGTGATCATCCGCAAAAGTAGCCATGGTGTAATATGAGTGGTCGTAGTCGGGCTGGTAGCGGATAGTCACGCCCTTGAGACCTGCCGCGTCGGCGGGGGCTTGGAAGTTCTCCGGTAGGAGCTGGCCTTGTTTATAGAAGTTGTCGCCGGTGCCCTGCAATCACACAAGGTAATATTAATATTAGATGGATGAAACGGAGTAAACCAGGGAGACTGTACTTTCCCCGGGGTACTTGGGGAACATTGGTGATAGGGTGGCTATGTGCTTACCACGTCAATTAGGATATCCAGCTCGGGACCGTTCCACTTCTTGATCAGCTCGGTGGCATCGTGCTCCTTCCACTTCTCCTGCTGGTCCTCGCCAAAGTACCCCTTGAACGCCTTTTGGCCCCAGGGGCAGTTGATCGGGTTGGTGATTGGGGCAAATGCCGAGACAGATTTATATTTGCCGGGGTTGCGGAGGAACTGCATGGTAGTTAGAAGCCAAAACGACTGTCTGAGAGAAAAACAAAAAAAAACCAAGAAGGGTAGGTACTCACCAGAGTAAGAGCACCATGACCACCCATACTATGCCCCGTAATGCTCACCCGACTCGCATCCAGCTGCGGGAACGCCTTAAACACAACGCTCGGCAACTCCTCTGTAACGTAGCTATACATATTATAGCCCTGGTCATACGGGGCCTTGGTAGCATCCACGTAAAAGCCCGCGCCAGAGCCAAAGTCATACGCATCATCCTCGCCCTCGATGTTCAAACCGCCTGTCGAGAGCAATTAATCACGGAAACAAAACCAATCGAATCATTTCCCCATCACGTCGCCAGAAATGGGTACTCAGAAGGGTATAGCAATCACTTACGAGGACTAGTATCCGGATACAACACGGCAATCCCCTTCTTACTAGCACCGTGCTGGAAAAAGCCCTTCTCCGAACAATTCTCCGCCGTGCAGGTCAATCCGGACAGATAAATCAACACGGGGACTGAGCTGGCCGCAGTGCCGTTGCTGTCGACTGCGCCGGGGGGGAGGTACAAGTTGAAGGACATTTCGCAGCGGGTGGTGGAGGCATTGTGGGTGAGTTTGAGGAGCTTGCCGCCGAAGGAGGCGATACGGGCTTTCTCGGTGACGGACATGATGATTTCTATGAGATGGGGAGGTTGTGTTTGAGATGTTGAGATGTTGAGATGGGGATTTGGAGAGGAAAGAGAGAAGAGAAACACAAGGGAGAAGGGAGAAGGGGAGAAACACGATAAAAAAGGACGACTGACGTTGCGCGGGGTTCTTTTTATGGTCCCGCATGAGGGGAAGCTCCACTTCTGGGAAAGTGGAAATTGTGGAAATGGAAAGTATTCTTGCGGGCAAAGTACTCCGGAAAGCGTAATTAATAAGTGTTCTTCGGCGGATTGCATTGCCGCTTTGGGCGGATCTTCAAGTATGAATCAAATGAATCAAAAATGGTGTCTATAAACATGACAACAAACAACAAAAAGGCAAACCGCAGAGCCACCTAACCATGCAAGAATATATACTTCGATAAATGTTTCAGTCCAAAAACACCGGAACCCCATACACCACCGGCGCAGCGCCATTCAAGTACTTCAACACACACGACGCCCGAGCCCCAGCAACCGCCGCATCAAGACCAACACCACCATCGTCATCACCAGTAATCCGAGAAGAACCGCCCTTCTTCTCCAGCAGACCCCACGCACCAAACGTGGACGTCGCAAACCGATCAATATCCTTATCCGTCACGTCCCACAACGTCGCCACCAGCGCCGGGCTCCCAGCCTGAAGATAATTCATCGGCGTGCCGTAGGGCTCGTACTCGCCCGCCTCGGTGAGCGTACCACTACTACACCCCATCAAGAAAGCAACGGCGCACTTGGTCAGACGCTTGACCGTCCGCCCGCGAATGTACTGTGCGCCACTGCCGTGACCGAAATACAGGAACAGATCTTTGCTTTCCAGGAACCCGCGGAATTCATCTTCGGATGGTTCGCGATTGACCATTCCCGTCCAGGAGTCCAGGTTCGATAGATCCCCTTCAAAGGTCTCCTGTGTCGTGCGTAGATCGCCCGTCGGATTGAGCAGGTACGAGCCCGACGTGCGCTTGATGACGGCACCGGACTGGGCGTCGCGGAATTGGAGGACTCGCTCGCGGAGACATTCGAGGGATGGGACGCGGCAGACGGGGAAGCCCTGGAGGCAGGGAAGGGACTCCCACGGGAAGAGGTGCAAGGCCTTGTCCAGGACGAGCACGGTGTGACTAGGCGAGCGAGCAGCCACTTCTTCCCGCGCAGCTTCGTGGTACCCTCGCAATGCGTCCAATGTATCGACGACCATCATGTCAAAGTCAATCTCGTCATAGGCATTGCGTTCACCCTGGAACTGAAGAATGTCCACCACAAAGTAGAGCAAATCCATCAGGATATCTTCCGGCTCCTCTTGATCGTCGAGATCGCGAAGCCCGATAAACAACTCCACAACATTCTGATGCAGAGTGAGACGGGGCGATGACGAGGAAGCCTTGCCGCCCTTTTGGCGAGAAGGCAAATGCTTGTCAAGAATACCCTGGAAAGCAGCCGCAAATCGAGCAAACGCATCACCATCCCGTGCGAGCGGCGAGAATACACCACGGAAGCCCCCGAACCAGACATTTTCGATATTCTGAAGGAGACTCTCCATCCGGCGATCGAGAGCTTCCCGGTTCTTCCACCAGTCTTTCTTCATTTGCTTATTGGTCTGGGCTTTCGCTGCGTGCGCGCTTTCATTGGCCAGCTTGATAAGTTCCTGCATTTCCTCCTTACCATCCTCGAATGTAAACTGGTCCTCCTCATCATCGTCGGCAGTCCCTCTTCGTAGGGGAAGTCGAAGGAGGAAGGGAGGGCGATTCTTTTGCAGACGTGAGACGACAAACTCCGTGCGGTCTGCGCTGAGCGACAGTGACAAAATATTCCAGTTTTCAGGCAAAATATCGACATATTTCTCGGCAAACTTGGTGCACATATCTTCGCTCATCTCCGTGGTCGTGAGGGAAGAAGTTGGCCACAGCAGTGGATCGGTAAAGTCGGCAAGTTGTCGATCAAATTCAATAGCCATGCGTTCTCGAGCAAAAGCCCCAACGCGTCCGATTTCTACGACAACGTCAGTAAATGAGCTTTGCTTGTTTGGGTGTTCTTTTTTTTTTCCTATTCACTCACCATTCATATTCGCCGGCGACTCCGCCCAGGTAGCACCCCCCGGATTGGTAGCATGCGAAAGCATCGAAATCCGACTCATAAGCCGAGACGCAGCGTGACTCTCAAGAGTTGAACCAAGAACAGTCGCATCAGCAAAAACACTCGTCAGACAATCGCTCGCCTTCGAAAGCAAAATAGAAAAGTCTTCGTTGGCCTTCTGCGCCTTCGTGCGCGCAGTCTTGGCTGGAGCGCGAGTCCTCCTTGCGGCAGTGGTTTTGGCAAGCTGCGGCGTTGGCTCTTCTCCCACCTTGGTTGGTGACTTGAGCGATGGGAGGGAGATGGTAGATTCAGGAAGAACGCAGTATACGGCGTGACTGGCAAAATGGCGGATAGCGTCGGCGAGAAGATGTTCGCTTTCCCCAATTTCGATGGAGACCTTGCTCTCTCGTGCAATGGCACATTGCCGGGCTTCGGTGAGGGTTTGGGCGGAGCGATCGAAATCGCGCAGGGCACGAAGGCAATCAGCTTGCTGTCGGAGGATATCGCCCTTCAATCGTAGAAGGGAATTGGATTGGACCATTGACAGTGGTGTCTTGGTAGCAGAGGCCTTCTTCGAAGTGCGCGATGTAGCAGCTGCGCTAGTCGCTCGAGTGCGACGTACGGGTGTAGCGGCGGACGTAGTCGATGGAGTGCGCCTACTGCTGCGGACTTGTAGCTTGGCCATTTTCTCCTCAAGGGCTGCAACGTTCGGACCTTCGGAGGTGCTCACAGTATCCAAAGAAGTCACAGATGCAATAGCCTTTTCCGCTTCTTGAAGCAGGCGCAGCGCCTTCATAAAGAAAAACATGGGTCTTTTAGCATTAGGTAC